>JAUTBQ010173735.1:0-11520 GCA_032361185.1 Lepetodrilus ovalis
TCTCTCTCTCTCTCTCTCTCTCTCTCTCTCTCTCTCTCTCTCTCTCTCTCTCTCTCTCTCTCTCTCTCTCTCACCTGCTCTAGCCGCCCTAGCACACTGTACTAGAACTGGTCCACGTTTCCCTATCTCCACCAGTTTCACCAGGTTCTTGTCAAAGTAGGGCTCCCACGGGCCGTCAGAGCCTGTAATGTAGAGCAGACAGTTAAACTATTGACTAATAACCAAGGGAAGTATAGGCCTGCTTCAGGCTACGAGGTTATTGAACTACCTTTGAATAAGTGCACGAGGTCATACTCAACTGTCGTGATTGTTTAAACATGAGGAACAACCTCGTAACCTCAGATGGCATAAGATTTGTAACAATTAGAGATCATATTTATGACGATATGCTCTACGAAATATCACTGTATCTCAGGCATAGGATATATCGTGGGGAAGCAATAGTTGACTGATAAAGAATATATCTATATACCACATAAAAAAAGATAGTATTTATGCATGTCAGCTGTGGCATAACGCCAACAATACACAACAGGGATATATAATTTATACATGTGTGTGTGTGTATAATATATATATATATATAAAAAAACCCATTAAATAGCACATGTGTCCACTAAAGCATGTAATTTCAAATCCACAGTACTGTATGGAAGATCAATTGCATTTATCACAGAAGTTTTAGAATGAGAGTGCGACTCCAGCAGTGTCGATGTGACGCAATTGTCATCAATCATCGGGGGGAACTTAGCATCATGAATGAGTAATGGGCATCTCAGTTGGGTAGTACCTGGCCAAATGACCTGGTTGCCCGCAACGAAAACAAACAAATTGACGGACAAGTTACAGTCTTGTGGATTCCTGTGGACATAATGACATACCTTACATCTAGATGGTGGCCTGCTATTAAGTGGTGGTAACGGTGGACGGGGCATGTGCAGTGGGGGCATACGAGGAGGTCCCGTAACAGGTTGGTGTGGGATTGGATATGAAGGCACAGGTGAAGGGTGAGCAGCCATTGGCTGGTTGGTATTGTGATAAGGGACACGTGGCGGGAATGACATTGCATTAATGGACGTAGATTGACACATACCGTCTACTTTGGCAGTGAATTTATAGCAGACAATAAATGAGAATGACTTTGGTCAGCTAATTCATGTGTTGCGGCAGCCACCTCTGCACTTTCAATTACCTGGTCTAAAGTGGCATGAGGCCGTGTTAAAACGAACTGTCAAACTTTGGGCAAAGAATTGCGAGTAATGAGGTCTTTAATGAAAGTGTCCTCATTACGACCCAAGAGCTCAGCTTCATGCTTGATTGCCTGGAGAAAATCGGGAAAGGCTTCCGATGGTCTCTGTTTGCGATCAAGCAAGGCATTTGTTCTTGTTAGAATGCTAATGGATGAAGGCGCATAGCGACGCAAAAAGGCACGTTTGAGATCTGCCCAGTCCATCGTCTGCGTGCCATGCGTACCTTCATACCATTCGCTGGCCAAATGTGATAAATACAATGGGAATATGGCGGCCCTATCACAGTTATCGTAATTCTGCGCCGTAGTAAATTTTATAAACCGTTTGAGCCAAGAAGTGGCAGCAGATGGGTCTTTACCATCATAGGTCTGGAGGGGCAATCGAGAACAATTAATAGCCTTGGATAAGGCAGAAATTGCGTGGTCAGACTGCGTGACGGCTACAGGGGTGGAGTGTTGAAGGGGCGGGCGAGGTTCAAATGGGGGCTGCTCGGGGTGAAAGGGGTCCGGAATGACAGAAGGGCGGGGGAAATGGGGGGTGAGATATGACGGGGGCGGGAGAGACGGGGGTGGCGCAAGGGGAGGGGACTGCAAAGTGGAGGGAAATGGACCAACATCCGGAATGACAGCGTCCGAGTGAAAAGGGTTAGAAGGAGTTTGGGGTTGAGCCTGGGGGGAGACATAACTAATCCCCCAGGGGTCAAGCTGCAGTGCATCACGGGGGACACAAGGCAAACGAGCCCCAACATTTAGTGGGAGGTTTAATCTCCGCATTGCATATAATTCACGTACAATTATTGGAGAAAATAAAGCATATCTATCTATCTGATCAAACGATAAAATTGGAGACGCAACTCACAGCATTGTCATTGGTGAGCTGGCGTATGTTCTTCGTGGAAGGCCTTGCCGGTGTCGTCGACTCGCTTGGAGACTTTATGGAAGGCTGGCGGCCGCTGACGTGGTGGCGAAGTCCTTCCTCCGGGGGGATCGCTGAGAATCGGCGAACGTCCGTAGTCTTGGGGGCAGCGGGAATGAGGGCGTCGCTGGCGGAGACGTCGCAGAGGGAGAGTGAAGAATATGGCGTGTATGGCTGGCAGAGGCAAAGATGGAATCGGAGGTGTGGTTGGTGTGGCGGCAGTTCACGTAGAGGTGACGGGAATCTTAGTCTCCACTATTGTCCCGAGTAGGATTTTAGCTCGTTAATTGTGAGCAAGTGTTGGGATCTATCTCGAGATGTTCAATGTATCTCGAGATGTTCAGTGGGGATGTCTGTCCGCGTTGGCCGGTCGGGTATAACGAACACACAACTCGCTTGGGTGATTCACGTGGTTTTAATTCCTTTCAGTTTGTAGTCCGAGGATAGCGCAAGTTACAACCCAGTGGCCAAGAGTATTTATACACCCTGGTGACCGCAAGTTCAAACCTATCAATTCTACCTATGTAAATTAACTGTCGCCAGCTATCTCCCTTTCCGCCTTTAATTGCCATTTCAGATTATCTTGAAGCCCTGTTATATACTTTTACATAATTTCCAACTGATACCGGAGTGCACCAGTAGTTCAACTCTTTCCCATCAGCCACGTATTGCTGACTGGACAGCCGAACCAGGCGACCCATATCTTACATAAATATCGCTTGTGATAGTTGCACCCACATCTCGTTGTTGGTATACAGTACCCTTTACAAATCATCTAAAGTATTTCGCCGACCTGCCAATATCTGGGTATCCTTTCACGAAGCTCTTATAGCTAATACACTGCTAAGAAAGCGCTATGGACAATAGAGCTTTTATTGCCAGGGTTGGGGTTACAGGAGGGAACCGGCAACTGTCCCCATTTGTTGCAATCCAATAATAAAATTAACTACGAAGGCATCACTCCCAAGATAATTATATGGACATATAATAGGCTCTTGGGAGTGAAACGTTCCTATCTAATTTTGATTAGATTGTGTTGCAGTAAATCTACGAGCACATGTTAACTAGCTATCCCAGGACAACTGCACTAGAGTTTGTGCATTGTTATAGCATCCTATAAAAGCACAAAAGTACATTTTAGTTGGACATTGATGGTGGTTTGGCACCAAAGAACTGCCACCATGTTACCACCAAATTGGCACCACCCCACCCCAGTCATGTTAGGACTGCCTACAAGTTCTATACCACTGGGTGGTCGATTTGAAACGGAAGAATCGCATATTAATTTGTGTACAGCCCGTAAACGTAAAATCACCCGTAAACGTTAATAAAATTACACGTAGAACTACTCGTAAACCAGGCGCGTAGGTGCCTATTAGCAGATACGCAGACGATTTCACATCAACATAACCCTAGATACCCGCCTGTAAACGTAAAACAAATTGCCCGGAAACGTAAAAGGTTGTTTACCCTTAAACGTAAAAGGGTTTAATGAAATGCTAGTCAATTTCATTATGATGGATGATTTAACTGCAGACCAGAAAGTAGCCGTATTCAGCCCAATTTTAATTAATTAAATTCACACAGACTGTAGATACTAGCTCTAAACAAACCGTATACATGTACTGTTTACACCATTGCTGTCAATATTGTCGTCATCATTGGCTTCGTCGTCAATATTGTCATCATTATCATCCATCATAATGAACCTACACGTAACTAACATTTTATTAACCCTTTTACGATTACAGATAATTATTTTTACCTTTACAGGTAAGAATGCATTTTACTATTACAGGTAATCTTTTTACATTTACCGGTAAGCAACCTTTTACGATATAGGGGCATATATTATTATTATGTTTACGTTTACGGGTTGTTTTACGATTACTGGTAGGGCTGTACCTTATATCAGAAATAGGTTGAAATTATAGGTTTTTAGCCTTCAAACATTATTTCACTATTAGTCTACCACAGACTTGTCAGTTTAGGGCAGAACAAAACCGGCAAGATGTGTAGCACTAAATGTTGACATAAGACTGCGAGCACCAGCTGGTACTGATAAACCAATGATTAGAAACTGCATTGGCAATGTACCCTCTTTCTACTGGATAAAATACTGAGCATATCCAGTTACCTCTAGTATGTCGAGGGTTAACAACACTAGCCTCATTGTAATAGTCTAAAAGAACAACACATAAAACAAAATAAGAGCACAAAGTCTTATTTCATTGTAAATTTGTTTTAAAGCAAAAAGGAAAGGCGAGACAAGTTTACAATCATGTAGCAGCCTGTATTCCCAGTTCTGATTAATACTGTGGGTATGTATTAAATGGAATAGGCATGGTCCACCATTGGCATTGGAACAGGTATTATCCACCACTGGAACGCGAATAGTCTTGCATACATTATATCTAAATTGTCATTTCGCAATTATACCCCTTATGAACCACTTCAAAAGATTATACCATCAACGAAATTGGGTTTCATAAATATTCTATAACAAACTCGAATATAAATCTGATTAACAATCACAACAGTTTTCTTGTACGAGAAACAGTTAAATTCAAAGTCTTTCTGGTTGTGAAAGTGCACCTTCAGAAATCATATATATATGATGGCATTTCAGCTGTGCGCAGCCCACGAAAGGCAAGATCACTCCCATTCCGTTGTTCCAGGCGGCTTGGCAGTCAAATCGTACATAACTCGCGATATTCCTGGAACGGTCATCACAGCATTGACCATATCATTGACCGTCTGGAGAGAGATCTGCTTTCCAGGAGTGGCCGGAATCCCTGTCATGAAGTCATGGGTGAGGAACGTCCGAATGACGACTGACCTCTGACACGATGGTTGGTGGGACACGGGGTCGCGGTCAAAATGCAGAGGGCAGAGGACGATGGGCATCTGGCTGAGGTGCTGGGTCTCACCGGCATCGTGGAGGATCTTCGTTGCGAGGTAGTCCACCTGCCGCAACGTGCTCAACACACCCTCAGTCAGAAACGTCGGAGTGATGTCTTCGACAGGATGCCTCACAGGTTCTCCGAATATGTACACGACTCTGTTAATACTGTGACAGATGCGAGGTATGATCTTGGCAATGTTGATCAAGTCTGTCCACTCGGGCTTGTTGGCCGAAGAGATGGCAGCCACGTAGCTGTACGTCCTGCAGTCTCCTTGGACACCGACGGTCTTGATGGGAAGGAGCGTGGAGAACAGCTGGCTATTGGCGGTGAACCTCTCCAGCATGTCCTGCTCCTCCTGGGCAGTGCAAGCCTTCACCATGTTCAGCATGGAGTGAGGCGTCTTCAAGACATTGGCAAAGTCCACGATTATCTTCAGCAGCGTGTTGGCCTCGGCAAAGTCCTTCTCCATGTATGGCTCGTCGGTGCAGATGACGCGGATGGCAAGCCCGGGACCAGGAAACGGGTGTCGGTTGACTAGCTGCTTCGGGAGTCCGAGGTCACGTCCGATCATCCGGACCTCGTCTTTGTGGAAGTCCTTGAGCGGTTCCACCACCCGGCCCTGCTTCCGCAGCTGTCGTACCAGGTCTGTGTCGTTGTGGTGAGTCTTGATGGCATCCGCTCGCCCGCTGGCCAACTCGGAAGCACTCTCAATCAGATCTGGACGGAGGGTCCCTTGTCCTAGGAATACTTCTTCGGGTTTCAACTTCAGCTGCTCAATGACGTCATTGGCCACCTTCATGAACGTGTCTCCAATTATCTTCCTCTTCTCTTCTGGATTCGTGGTGGTGTTGAGAGTGTTAGTTCTACGTTTCCTTGAGTTTGGATCAGTTTTGTCCATAGGTATGGAGGTAATGCCGTTGTAGAAAGTGTGAGCCGTGTGCACGACTCGTACCTTCAATCCGAGTTCATTCAGAGATTCCTCAACTTGCCGGGACTCGTTCTTTCGCATGAAGCCATTGTCAATATGGACTGCAATCACCTGGTCCTCTTTCAGAGACTTATGAAGCAGAGCAGCACACACTGTAGAGTCGACTCCTCCACTCAGCAGCATCAGCACCTTATGGTTGCCCACACTCTCTTTAATGTACTCCAAACACGCCTTCTCTCGGTTCTTCATGGTGTAAGACCCGTGACACTCGGCAATGTTGAAGAGGAAGTTCCTCAGCATGTGCTTGCCGTTCTCAGTGAGATCCACTTCCGGGTGAAACTGAACGCCGTACAGCTTCAGCTTCTCATTGGCCAGACCGGCCACGAGTTTCCCGGAGCGAGCGACCACCTGGAAGCCGTCGGCCGGCCGGGTGATGCTGTCGCCGTGGGTCAACAACACGCTCTGTTGCTTCTCCAGTCCCTTGAACAGCAGACACTTGGGCTCCACGGTGATGTCGAACTGACCGTCCTCTCGGATGTCTGTCTTGGCCACGTCCCCTGTGAACTCCTTGTTCATTACCTGCAGACCGTAGCATATTCCCAGCACTGGAAGGCCACAGTGGAAGATTTCAGGGTCGTAGCAAGGAGCATCTTTGTCGTTCACGGAACTGGGTCCCCCGGAGATGATGATGGCCTTGTAGCCTTTTTCCTTCAGAGAAAATGCTGGAGTGTCTAGAGGTAGGATTTCGGACTCCACGTTCAACTCGCGTACCTTGCGGTCAATGACCTTGCCGTACTGAGCTCCAGCATCAAGGATGACAACTCTTTCTCCCTTGTCATGGCTTCCGTTCACATGATTTGCAGCTTTCATTATTAATCTGAACCTTTCGTGCTCTGCATCTACTGTGTATTCTTGTTGTTGCAACAAGACAGTGAGGTGGGGAAATATTACAGTTTTTGTTCAGCTCCTAACTGTGGTAGAATAAGCTTCAAATCGGCAATTTGGACCCCAGTTTCAATTACATCTGAAAAGACAACAATGATTCCAATTTTACATTCAGCAATTGTACATTGCCTGTCTATCTATAAATCAGCAAAAAGCCATTGGATATTCAGGAAAATAATATGTACCGTATTTAGAGTTATAAGCAAAATGGTCAAGCGAATCGATCCTTGGTTTTATCTACAACTTCTAAGCCTGACCCTCCATTTTTTTAATTATTTTCTAACATCAATCACATACATTTGGAAATCTAAATGTGATCCCAGGGCTCTGCATTAACCAGACAGATAATCCATACTGTCAAGCCCTAGATCCTATGCAAATTATTTCTGGATTGAAATGATAAAGAATGTCTGAAGCTCTATCATGGAGCCATATGTAAATACTGTAATAAATGTCAAAACAGAGTACAAATTGAAGAGCTATGAAAATGCAGCCCTACAGAAGAATTTTTCTTAAATGTGACCAACACATCATTACACATGATTAAATAACACTTTAAACTAATCCTAAAGGAAACGTGGAACACAATGCCTAGATCACAGCATTTACATCAATGAAATCAGAGAAGGTAACCAGTATTCGTGATAGGCTCATGTGATTGTACAGCTGTTGTAAGTCGATTTAAATAAATACATCATTCAGTCCAGCATCATTGATTATTTTAACTTGTAGTATTGCTGAAAACACGTCCAAGAATCAGGGAAAAGAAAGTTTTCAACTCGTTTGTAACTAATTTCCAACCTGTTGACATTTCCAAAAGCTACCCAATTTTTCTCAAAGATCGAATATTGATCAATATATTCAGCCGGTATTTGTATATTTACGATACATGACATATATCTATATGACTACATCAATATTATCTATATGTTGTATATTCTGAAGTATGAATATGATAATAACAGATAGAGAAAGGGCACCTGAAAGATGTTGATTGTCGTCGGTAACGCACAAACCAAAACCGGAAAATGTGCTCGGGTTGTCTAAAACATGGAGTGTATTCATACGAAAGAAGATTGCTGCGTGAATGGCAAAACCGAAATATGATATAAATTTAGTTTTGTGGAATTTGTTTTATAAATGTCCTTATATGTAAATGAAAATATTTAATATGTATTATTTATTATTAAATTATCCAACTTTTCATAATATTCCAAACTGTTGACCTAAATAATGGCCAAACAAATTTATTACGTTTGATTTGTCCACCCTAAACAGCTGCTAAAGTTGTTATTTATTCATGCACTTATTTCACAACGCTCGATAGTTATCATAAATTTCATATTTTATATGAATTCAGGTTACGAAAAAATTATTATCCTATCCTTGATCATTAACTTATCTATGAAGGAATATAATCATACCGTTTTATATTTTAGTCGTACCACTTTAATTTGAGTTATGTCACCTTGCATTAACAGTAAGTGAATGTACTTTGCAGTTGTAGATAAATACTAGTCCAAAATATCTGTGATATTATGACTTTAAACCATTACACAAAGAGTACAAGTCATCATTATAATAATAATACAGTAATAATAATAATAATAATAATAATAATAATAAATGTAATAATAATAATAATAATAGTAATGTATACATTTATGTTGGGCAAAATCCATGCCCAAAAGCATACTCATAGTGCTATATTATTACACTCCATAAAAGTTATTTAACAAATATTAACATTTACTACGATAATCTTCTTACATTACAGTTTAAATAGTTTTGCCTTTGATAATAATTAGTGTACAATTACATAATTAATAATTTGAAATATTGTAAAGAATGGACACTGATGAGGTTATGGCCTGTTAATGTTTTAGAGAATCTATGCTCTGTACACATGAACTGTATACGGTACATACAATACTTCAATTTGAGTTTGTTATACTCGTTTTGTTAAATATATAGTATGTATCAATAACAATGCATCAATAAAAGAACAATTACAGAAATGTTTAGACGCATCTACATTTACTTACTTTTCACTGAACAATCTCAAACGACATCTCATATTGTAATAATATTCTTGCATCATCGTGATGATGTCCTCTAGTGTTCATGTTATCCTGGCACACGTCCAAACTTATGTTATGTTCTGGCGAGGGCTACAATTCCTTGACCGCCAAACTCCTACAGCAACTATTATTAGTAACAATGGGTGCTCCATATGTCATGCATGGATATCCACAGGAAGAATGCCAATTACTATTAATAAACCTCTACGCCCAATTATTCTAAATTACTGTGGTTTTGAGATTCCAGCACATATTTAATCATGACCAGTTTAAGCTAACAGTAAGCTCATGATCAATATAATAGGGTCCCAAGGTTGCCAACAATTTTTGTTTACGATTTCATGTTCAGCTCCAGTTTTGTACAGTATTAGTAGCAGTCTAGTCCTTGGCAAAAATGTTGGAGGTACATTTACCCATTTTTTTAAAGTTTACATTAGTACTAATTACTCCCAATAATTTGAACCATCTAATAATTCGAAGACCTAAATTAACTGTCAACAATCTTTTATTTTTTTCCGACCATAAAAATATGAGCATGACCATTTTTTTCAAACCTTAATTTTCTAAATATTTGAATACATAATCTTTTTAATTTAAATTTTTGATTGTTTTTAAAATCCTTTATTTCTTTACCATTTCAATTACAATCATATTTTATACTTTAATTTGGCTGTCCCTAACTATATGAACAATTTTCATCTTTGTATAATAATTTGAACAGCTACAATTTTAATTATTTTCTGCTGTTCGAATTATTAGAGTAATTACGGTACATGTATATACGTTGGAAATAATATTTTATTTATTAATTAATCCTAATTAAAAGGCAGGTGGTAGCACAATGATAGATTATCTGAGTTCATAGCCCAAAGTCCCTAGTTGAAACCAAACCAAGGGCTACAACATTAATTTTTCACAGAAGTATAAATGGTATATTGAGGTGCTGTTAATTATCTTGGTTTGGCAGTACCAGCCAATGCTTGCAGGCTTACTACAACACGTAAAACTACAGGTGTTACATCCTGGATTACTGGTATCTCCAGTTGCCCGCAGCAGCGAGAGGGTTAATCCTGCCATCAACCTATTACAAGCCATGGTGTGAATTAGATAATCTTCAAGGTACATAGCTTCATCTGTGGAAATCCAGGCTACCAATTTTAACATGTGATTTCAGCGGTGCTTGTTGCTATAGCGACTGTACTATGTCTGAGAGGGACATATAACATATCATATGGCAAGTCACCATGATATTACACACCAAAACGTTTATGAGTATGTTTTTATTGTATTAAGTATAAAATATAGCAATTGTGAAGTAACAAATAAAGTACATACAATCGTAACAATGTACATTTTTATTATTTAGCTCAGTAGTATTCAAAACATTTATTAATTTCACAATGTATCACATGAAGAAATCTTTTCCGATTAATTCGTCAGGGAAATAGTTTTGGTCCACAGGTTCTTCATGGTCAGGGTTATATTTATAGCCTTTACCATAACCTGAAATAAAAGAATATAATAATTTCTCAGTTGGCAAACTTTCAAGGAACATGAAATCATTGATGTACATCAATTTTTTACTCGTATCGCGACACAAAATATGAATAGTGTCCCCTCGATATAATGCTGAAATTGGTGTCTATGACATACCCCCGTGTTATAGTACCTGACTTATATGATAGTACATGTTAATAACAAAAATAACAATGGGATCCACATCCACCCCGCCTTATATCCGAATCCATGGTGTATCGAACCATGTTATATCGAGGGTGCACTGTACCTGGTATAAGAAAAAATATGAAAATATTGAAGACCAGTGGGCCAAGCAGAAAATGTAGGTTGTTGCCCAATATAATTGTGTAGACAAATCAAATATACATATTTTCAGGTAAAATATGTTAATAAACCGTGATTGTGTGATTTTAAGTTTTAGACAGGTCAAGTAGACACACCCAGGTCTTTCATGAGTTTGGTCGGGGCGTTCCTCAGATGCAGTGGAACAGAGGGAAGGGGTCCCTGGTGTTCACGAACACACGTCTTGGCGCTCTTATACGCACGGTACACTTCCACAGACTTGGGAGCGCGGGCCATGTACACACAACACTGAGCAAGGATCACCTGGTAACACAGTATCCGCTGGTTAAATACGAGGTACATGTAAATGGACTAAAACAACCTTGGTTTCATGATGTGAAATAAATATCAGGGAAATATTTTAATTTTTTCATTAATTGTTTTAACTTTTAATTTTATAATTTATTCATTTAATAACTGGGTAAAGAAATACCAGGAAAGACAGTTAGTACATGTATCTGTGGTGTTCCCTTTCACAAGTATGCATTGCAACAACATTACAAATGCACCAAAATACACAAAAAACATGGCTTCAATTCCTTTAAAACAAAATGCAAAGACAGGGCTCGACAGTAAGGATTGTCCGCCTGTCCGGGACAGGTACGATTCACAGGCGGACAGGTGAATTAGCCCAG
>JAUTBQ010173746.1:0-11520 GCA_032361185.1 Lepetodrilus ovalis
AGAAAGAGAGAGAGAGATATACCGTATAAAGATAGAGAGGGAGAGGGAGAGGGAGAGAGAGAGAGAGAGAGAGAGAGAGAGAGAGAGAGAGGGGGAGAGAGACATGGGGAGAGAGAGAGTGGGGAGGGGGAGACAGAGGGGTTTGGAGAGTAGGGAGAGAGAGGGAACTAATTTATGGGTGAAAACCATTTATTAAGGGTATTTTAGATCTTAAATTCTGTGTGGAAATTCGTGTTGTTATTATTTCATTAGTATTATTAGTACTATGATTACTTGCTGATATATATATCTTTTTATAAAGAAATTCACATTTTATTTCAGTCAGTAAAATAACCAAATTTACGATTGCATGATGACGACTACTCCAAAGCTTTTGCTAATCCCAATTCTATTTCATCTCAAAGAGACATATTTAACGTGACTATTACCAAACACTTAACCCGAGCCACAACCAGATTAAACTAACCCTAATGGAAGTAAAGGTGATTCACCTGGCTTTCTACGTTTTAGTGTCGTTTAATTAACCCTCTCCCTGCTGGATTAGGCCCAGACACTGCTCTTTAGGGCATCTCCGGTTGCCAGCAGCAGGTAGAGGGCTAATTACATTTGTCCATTGCATAACTGGCATGAATTCCTGTTAATTGTACGATTTATTAAACTGGTCTGAAACATTTTCTTGATGCAGTTAACTTGAATATTAAAGTAAATATGGTAACATGCTCACTGATAGTACATTTATTTGATCTGGTTACAGTAATGGCTATTGTGATGGAATGGAAACAAAACTTTTGTGATTAATAATTCCTGATACAAAGTAATTGTAATTTTACCTGAGATATATTGAAGTATTGCCAATTGAGTATACACTGCAGCATTTGTTGTATTGTGGCAGTCATGATATGCTTTGTCAGACAATTGAGATTTTAGTTGTTTTATCCCTGAAATATGCAAATAACAGGAATTCAGATTATTAATCTTCTTTGAACAATAACAGATTATAGGAATAGTTTGAACTACAGTTTAAAAAGTAGAAGTGTTTTGGAGTTGAGAGAAACTTTATCCGATTAACATGAAATCCCCATTTAACTAACATTGTACAGCAGTTGTGATGGGTACCTCAGTAACCAAGGCAACAGTGTTGTGTACGCGGACGGGTGCTCTTTGTTTGTTTTTGTTTTTTGTTTTTTCAATAGTACAATTTCCCGTTTTAAGTTTTAAAATATTAATACATTGAACATTACATTATGGTATGTTATACATGCACTAATATTGTCTGATCCTGAATAACTTTGAACAAATACTATGTGTCATAGTCAGAAAATATGTTCACATCCTAATACCAGCTGCAGATAAAAAAAAAGTGTTCATCCTAGAATAGAACAGTCCTGTGTTCACATGGTTGGAAGTGGTTCTCTCAAGAGTTGCTTCCCCTAGTTAAGTCTAGCCGACCAATGTGTGAACTAAGTGAACTTTTCTCTTGTTAGCTGCTGTATGTGTCTGTCTTGTATTGTGTTTCTGCATTCCATGGGGTATTATGTATCAACACATACTTTGTAGGTGCATGTTTGACTGCATTGCGTGGCTGGGACATGTTTGACATTAATTGACTTGGTGCATGTTTGACATCATGTGGCTTGGTGCATGTTTGACATCATGTGACAGGAGAATGTGTGAAGTGTGACTGGAGTATGTTTGGCACGTCGTGACGGTGTGTCGCCATGTATGTTACAGATACCAGATGGAGGTTGATCGTATCAAGGAGGCCGTTAGACAGAGGAATCTCGCCAGACGAGGACACGCCGCACAGATCGGTAAGTTCCGTTTTCATCTCGCTCGTCACGTATTCAAGTATGGGTGAAAGATTCCCACTGTGACGTAAAACAATAATTCACTAGGATTCCAACACTATATTGCTAATAAATCCTATTAATATTGTATTGTAAGTCTGCATACAATGACATAGTATGGAAGTAACATTAATTTAGCATTGGGACGGGATGTAGTGCAGTGGTAGAATGTTGGACTTCGGAGCAAAAGGTACCGAGTTCAAATCCCGTCCCATGGGGGCCCGGCATCAATTTAGCAGAAGTTACATTTCTGACGCGATATTGGTAGGATGCACTGTCTGTAGAATGGCACTACAGTTATCATCCTTGGTCTGTCAGTACCAGCCAGTGCTTGCATGTTTACTGCAACATTTAGCGCTATGGATGTTGCATGTATCCTGCCCTAAACTGACAAGTTGTGAGTTAGTGAAAGATTCTAGAAACCCCATTACAAAAAGATTTTATTTTTTTAATTTAAAAATATATATATAATAAGATTACAAACTGCGGTAAATATTTTGGTTACATTTGTATTATTGTAATCTCTTCTAATCTGTGCTGTGATGTAATGGATTTAGAAATATGATAGCAAATGAATCTCAAGTGGTCAATAATTTTCTTAATAAAGTGCATCAAGGAGAATATTTGTGCGTCGAAATTTGCATTTTTTTTTGTATCTGAAGCAGGATTGTGTGTTCGGTAAAACCCTGCCTACTCCCCTTATTTCAATTAAGTTCACCCTCTTAAAATTATAAGAATAACATCTGAGTCACTTCAGCATTATATGCTCCACTATTTGAATGAATAACAGTAAACCGACCTTTCGTATCAGCATTATACTGCCGTAATAGCTGGTATGTGAGTAACTTGGGTTAGCAGTGTGAAACTATCTGCGTGAACCAGAATAAACATCCCTTTGTTTGTAATAATTTAGCAATCTTAATGGAAAATACGTGTGTCATATCTGATGTATTTCTGTCATTGTTTGGCAAGAACTATGTCATTTCCTCTTTGTTCGGTGCATGGTGTAAAAGTATATAATGTTGCTATTTTGCACATGTATTATTTCCAGTGTTGAATTTTCGTTGTTTGATCCTCAGTGTCCAAAATGCACTGTCATAGCAATAAGCATCAATCTATAGATCAGTTATGTTAGATATTGAACACTGGTGGCAGGCAAACAAATACAGGAATTCATACATTGATTCCAGTTAGAGTACACAGATCCAATCAATAGCACTATATAGGGAATCATACCATTTAGGATTTCGATCATGAAACAAAGAGTTGACGTCGGCTCTGTTACGTTTTTTCATTGAAGAGGATGAGTGAAAATGTCCTAGTCCATAGAATTTAGTACTTTAGATCAAGCATGTTAAAATCACGAAAAATAAAGCATAATTAATCAATAGACATTTCATATTAAGTTAAAAGTTAACGATGATTTTGACATCACTACGAAATGTTATAACCCTTATTCAGCAAAACAGTATGATCCATTCTCACTGGATCATTTTCATGAACGACCAACAACTAAGTGCCAGATATATGTCATTTATAGAATGTCCCTGCCCTGTACATTGTGTGTGAACGGCCGGTCAGCATTGTCGAACTGTCCAATCGATGCCCACTGTACGGCCGTGTCCCAGTTGGGACGCCGGCTGACCAGTTGACCGAGCGCGGACAGTAGTGACCAGCCCTCTGTATGTCTGGGTTGCCACAACAATGTACCGTAATTATGTGTCCGATGGACGCTCTGGAAATTGATGTTCAGTTCACCGTGCTTCCTTATTAGTGGTTATGACGCTAGTTTGTATTCAGGTGCGGGGCTATTTCTGGGAGGTTGGCAATGGTTTTTTTTTTTGTTAATGGTTTATGGCCTGTATTTTAATTTTGTATGGGGCGGATGATGATTAGACTGTTCAGACGTAGGAGTAGGGGTTAATTAACTAGGTTGCGAGACTGGAAATAGATTAATCGTTGTGGTTAGAGCTAGTCTGAAAACTATGGTAATCCTTGCGGTTTGGGGAAAAAATATTTGACGTGTTAACACCTCTTGCAATTAGTATTTGTCTTTGTGGATGCACTTACCGTTCGTTGAAAAAACTATCTATTCACCTGAATATCGCAGATCGTCGCAAATGGGTGAAAGATTCCTGCAGCGACGTTAAGCTCTATAATCACTCACCTGAATATTACCATCTATTCACCATGTTTTTTCACCTGAATATCACTATATATTCACCTGAGTATCGTATCGAAGCTCTCTTATCCACTACTGTCATCGCCTATGGGTGAAATATTCCCGCTGCCACGTAAATGGATGAAAGATTTCTGCAGTGACGTTAAACTCCATAATAATCATTGCGACGTAAAGCATTAATTCAATCAATCATTTACCACTACTAGACCATAACGCTGTCATCAGTGCACGAGCGCCATGTATTAGAGATCGCTACGAGAGTGCTTATGGTCTCATAGTAGATACGAAAGCTTTGAGAAACGATACATTGTTCTATATTTTGTGTAGAACGTTTTCTTGTTAAAATGCAAATTACTGCACAACACCTCAAAGTCGATGTCTGTCGAGATTAATAAGTAGATTTCTTTCCTGTCACCTGTGTGTTAAAAAAAAAATCAACACAACTGATAAGTAATATCCAGGGCTCGACAGTAAGGATTGTCCGCCTGTCCGGGACAGGTACGATTCACAGGCGGACAGGTGAATTATTCCAGGTTAACAAGCCTTTTGCCTACAGTTACATGTCCGATAGGGCACAGGGACAGGTGCCTCAAAAAGTTAAAGTCGAGCCCTGCCAATACTGGCCCACTTGCTTCCTTATCACTTATGCATGTACAGGTAGAACGTAAAAGAACTCATTCACAACTTTCTACCAAAATTCGGCATCATCCACTTTTTCAAATTCCTGTATCTGCTTCAGGTTCCTAGAAAAATCTGACCACTTTTACCAATAATATTGAACACTAAACCAGTGATGGAAACTTACCTATAAAACTAGCCCGAATATTGATACAAATATAACAAATGTTTACAAAAACCCCCACAAATTTCTACTAGCCCTTAGGATACCTTTCGCATTGGGAAAAACGGTCCAGCGGGCTAGTGTTAATTTCCCTACCTGATAAAAAAATTATGATAATATTGTCTCTCTCCACATTCAACCATTGAATTGAGAAATTTCTCTTTCCACTGAATTATTGTGCAATAGACCTGTAATATGAGACACAGCGCATCAACAGATCAATACACCAGCTGGACACAACTCTGTGCAGCAGGCATCCCATCACACCAGATGCTGGCGACATATTTCCGTCTCTTGCTTTTCCTATCGGTCAACATGGTCAAGACTGGTCAATATTTCTTCATGCAGGCAATGCTCATCATCATATGCCTGTGATTAAGATCTGACTCCTGAATTGATCAATAGTGGGGACCAGCTCTGGTGCTTTGACTCCCAAATGGCCGAGATAAACGTCCACTGCCGTACAATTACTACTAATCAATAGAACAAAGACTAAGGTTAATGTGTCCTCTAGTGGTGAGATCGCAGTGGTCTGTAAGTGGTGCTAGGTGTGGGTGGTGGTGGCCTGAAGGTAGTGGTAGGTGTGGGTGGTGGTCTGAAGGTGGTGGTAGGTGTGGGTGGTGGCCTGAAAGTGGAGGTAGGTGTGGGTGGTGGCCTGAGGGTGGTGATAGGTGTGGGTGGTGTCCTGAAGGTGATGGTAGGTGTGGGTGGTGGTCTGAAGGTGGTGATAGGTGTGGGTGGTGGCCTGAAGGTGGTGGTAGGTGTGGGTGGTGGCCTGAGGGTGGTGGCCTGAAGGTGGTGGTAGGTGGCCTGAATGTGGTGATAGGTGTGGGTGGTGGCCTGAAAGTGGTGGTAGGTTTTGAGCAGAGGCCTGAAAGTGGTCGTAGGTGTGACATATGAAATAACTTCCTCAATGTTCATTGGAAATATATTCTCTTTTAGATCAAGACTGAACACAATGTCTTAACATAATCATGATAATTGCATATATACTTCTCTATGCTGGCATCATTCATCATTATTCTACCATGGTTGTAGCAAGGGAAAAAATAATCAAGATATGACTTTGTTTCCACTGATAAAGAGTTTTTTAATTGAAACATTACTGCACTCTGCAAGTGTAGTCATGACAACACTATAAACTAAAACTTAACACATGACAGAAAGAAATTTTTACGAAGAATTATTGTTAATGGCCACAGTTTGATGCTGCTCATATTACAAATTGACACACAACCATGACAACTGCATCGAAGAAAATGACCACATTTAACACCGAGACCAGTTGGTGTCAATACCACCCTGGGTAGTAGTATAGCAAAAAGCATATAAATTGCATTTGCATTGAACACACATGGCAACAATAACTGTGTGTGACGAGAAGTAAGAGGTCTGGCTTTAAGGGAGGTATGAAGGTCATTACGGTTATGGTTATGAGGTGCTTAAAGGTGAGCACAGGCTGGGCTTAATGCATGTAACCCACCTGACACTTTCAGTGGTTGTGAGGTGTTTTTCTATAATAATCACCTAACAGGTGTGTGTGTGTGTGTGTGTGTGTGTGTGTGCGTGTGCGTGTGCGTGTGCGTGCGTGCGTGCATGCATGCATGCATGCACATGTCAGCGATCTAAACTTTAACTTTAAAATTTACTAGCCCAAATAGTGATACAAAGAACAAAAAGCGTGAATTTCTACTAGTCCTTAGGATACATTCAGCAAATGGCCCGGGCTAGTGGACTAGTGTTAATTTCAATCGATGCACATGTATGTGTGAGTAAGTAGGTGGAGAAATATATATTTTGCTTGATCAACGAATGTTACTGTCATCATGATCATGAAACATATTTGAAAATGGTGTAATGACCATACATTTTATCATTAGCATTTTTAAGGCATTTTTTTTTTTTAGTTTCCAAAAGTATTAATAACTTTCTTTTATGGCATTATTGTTTTACTTTTATAATTTTGACACTATCTTCACAGCATTTTGCGAGTTTCACGTTTAGAATGTTTACAGCAATTTTGTAGTTTGACATATAAAAAAAATTTTAAATAGCAATTTAAAAAGTGTTGCTATTAGCATTATTACAGTATTTCTGTACATGGGGACTGACACAAGTGACAGAGCTGTGAAGACTTACAGACTACATGGTAGCCAACACTGGCATGCATCACGAGTGAATAAACAGATAAATGAGTTTGAGAATGGAGGGGGACTATGCTGACCCATTTTGTTAATTTATCTGTGGACCAACAACACGACAAGGACATCATGCATACATCATGTATTATTAATTATATTAAAATGCAAGTGGCATACAGCATTTTGCATCAGGAATATGTTAAAACTTGAATAATGTTCATGTTTTAGGGAATTTCAAATAGTTTTAAATGTGTTTGTTTTTGTGGTAAAATGAATCACAATTTTTAAATAAATGTATCAAATTGATATTTCTGAAGAAATAAATAAGCTACTTGACTAAAAAGCAAGACATACTACGCAATCTTAGATAATTATAATAATAACAAATAAAATATTTTCAATGGTGGTAACCTTTAAACACGATTTATGAAAAATCGTCAATCGATGAGTTAGTACTTAAACTTCTAGAGTGAAATTATTTGTATTTGCACAGGTTTTACTGGGAGCATACACATTTTAATTCATGAGAATGACATTTAGTAGAATATTGCATAACATCCTATTTATTTAATGACCGATATAATTTACCTGTAGATCAAGGTAGATAGCAAAGCTTCTTAGTCCATTTGAACGTGGATGTCAAACTGGGCATACATCATTAAGACCTGACACGATCTGACTTAAACAACACCCTAGGGGAATATTCAATAATAACAGACCACCCCCTTCCTTCCCCATAAACTGATAAAGCAATAACAGGCATTGAAATTACTATAAACGCCAAGATGAATGGTATAAAATTAACTTTTGATCGTGGCTTTGCTTAAACTCTCTATTTATTTTTCCAATCAGAGGTTGTATCTATTTCAGAAACATGTAAAATTTAGAACCGAGTGTAGAACCAAATAGGAAGAAAAAATGATCCAATATTATAAGCTTATTCTCTTCCACATGTTCCACCCACAAACTCATTCACACAATCATCATTGTATACATCTATTTTCCATGCAAATAAAAAGTCAAATTACAAAACAAAACAAAAAACACCACACAAAAAACAACAACACACACACACACAAAAAAAACCTAAATAAATGTAAAATTGCAGACAAAAATAAATAAATAACAGAATAACTATCAATAGTTATCAAGTTCCCGCTAACATGTTAACCCTTGCACCTCTAGATATAATCATATACCGGAATACCCTACTGACCAATTCTGAGGTGTAACATGCTTAACCTTCTGTTAACTGCACTAATCGAGAAGGAAGACAGTTAAATCAACGTAACTAACCTAGTTAGATTCAAGAACTATGTCTCCAACTGACAAGCTGATGCCTAGACAATAATGTTGCAACAAACACAATCAATTACAAAATAGGAAAAACAGTCGTGCAATCATCTTCACACAGCAATATTTCATTACTGGTCTTAATCATGTTAATCCACTGGGCACTGGGAACTGCCGATCTGTTTGCCTGGGGTTAATTGATACCACTAAAAGGTATTAACTATCAATCAAAATTGTCAAACCCACTAGGAAACCAGGACCATATTAGCATGATCAACTCCATTAGTCAGTTTTCTTACTTTATTTTTTATTATAACCATGTGCTTAAAATGTTTTTTTTTACATTATTAAATAGATTTACATTTGGTGTCAAAATGTAGATAAATTGGTGCAATGGAATGGAGTTTAAAATGTGTCAGAAATAAAAAAAAGATTAACGCCAGTTTGAATCTGTCAAAAAAAATAAAAAATAGATTGATTCCCACTGACTCATTGATTCATTTTCCCAACAAATAGTGTCTTGGCCTCCACACCTAGTTTTGGTTAATCAGGAAGCACTAAATCTTCCAACCATCACAATCAACTTGTGTTTATCTACCAATACATTACTATTGGAATTGTTCTAGAAAGTTAATGCCAATTCAGGGATGAAACTTGCCTAAAAAACTTACTCGCCCTAATAGTGATACAAATAACAAATGTTTACAAAAAACGTGAGTTTCTACAAGCCTTTAGGATACCTTTAGCATTAGGAGAACATAATAAGATGAATCCTGACATCCAAGGTTTCTTGAAATTAAAGACAAAATACATGTATATTCATAATCCCTATTAAATTAACCTATGCAATGGGATATAACTCTAAAGTGGTACAACAAAAAAAGTATTGTTTGCTTCACAGATCAGCTGATGCATCAAAGACAAGATAGGTTAATGCTTCATAACCTGAATTCATAAGATAAGAAATTTGTGATAACTACCCAGTGTTGGGGAATACGTGTATGGTATTAGTAAATAACATTTGGGTAGACAAATCAAACGTATGTAGTCTCAGATAGAAATTTGTTCGTCAATTATTTAGGTCAACCATCTGACTGAATGATTGTGATATTGGTGGATGTAATGTTAGCATAATCAGCATTTTAAACAAACAAAAGTATCTAGGAATCCTTCCTGCCCCACACCGAGACATAGGTTGAAAAGCTTAGTTAGAAAATGCCTGTTAACCATGTTAACCCCAGCATAGAGTGGGTACCCAGAAGGATGAGATTGACATATGAATGATAACCTTGTAGCACCTTAGGCAGGTTGGGTTGTATACTCCCCAGGGAGTTGAGAAGGGATTGAATACACACACACACATCCATTGACCGGGGTAATAATATTTACATTAACAGGGCTCGACATTAACTTTTTGAGGCACCTGTCCTTGTGCCCTATCGGACATGTAACTGTAGGTAAAAGGCTTGTTAATCTGGGCTAATTCACCTGTCCCCCTGTGAATCGTACCTGTCCCGGACAGGCGGACAATCCTTACTGTCGAGCCCTGATTAAGTGCCTGTGAGCAGCCTAGATTATATTATAATATTATATAAATAGGCTATAATATGAAATACATTGTTTATTTTAATCACTGTTATCTACTAATTTATAGGGAAATAAATGGATAAATAATAGATGATATACATCTTTGGATTTTTTAAATTATAATTTTGAATGAACTGGCAAACATAAATTATGTTCTACATAAATAAACTTTTGTAAAATTTCTAAATCCAAAAAGACATAGATCCCACATTGCAATTTGTCTTGCACTTCAATGACAAAGCTCAATTTCCAAAAATAACTCATTAACCATCTCCATGCTGAAGGCAACCAGAGATGCCCCAGGTATAAAATAGTGTAGCCTAATCCAGCAGGGAGATGGTTAAATAACTCTTAATAATAAGGCCACTGTGCCTATCAGTACCACCCCTTGTCGAAGTTGATCTCTGTGACAACCACGTGCATCTTCCATGATATACGTGAATGAATTGCCCTTGAATAAGGTTTGACCTTCAAAACTACATCTTTCAGGTCATTCACAGAATAGAAAGTATCACAACACCATTCATGCATGTTACTTTAATAACAAGAAAAGGTATATACAAATAGTACACAGCTGGTTGCAAGCCATTGTACACAATAATAGTGCAATCACGGTGTTAAGATGTTATTGACAAGGTGACTTATGTTGGCTTTGCATCCTCATCTCTCGTGTTTCTAAGGTTTGAAAGATTGTATTTCTACAATTAAACAATTTAAATGGTTTTACCGTACCTATCACGGATCATTCTCACCGCTATCGGAAGAATGCTATCAAAATAACTGTGTGTAGCGAGTTGTGATAATACGAGGCGAGACGAGACAAATATTTGTAGAATCGGACCTGTTTGTACGTACACCTGGACAACACTGTCATGTAATCGGACAAGTGCTACAACTTGCATTACAAGCATCTTCATCAGAAATAGGCCATCTGGTTGCATTTCAGAACTCGTAGCTCCTTAGGCAAGTAACTTAAGAGAATTAAAAAAATAAATACTTTCAAACAACTAACGCAATTTACACCACACACACAAATAAATAAAATTAAAAAAAGTTTAAAAAAAAATTAAAATATAAAAAGAAACTATACAGTTCAACATTTTATAAATAACCAATAACTGAAGTAGGGCTAACATCCTTTGGGGGAAATTTCCATCCTATATGGGACAACAACACAATACCTTTAACCCTGTATTGTATACCTATACCAGTATACTTTAGTCTGGCCGATGACTGAACAAAAAAACATGCCAGCTTGCAAAGTAAATATGCTAAAGCAGATCAGATTGGTGTTCATGGCACATTGGTATACAGGTTTTACCCCTTGTTTAACATGATAGACATACAGACTTACTTACAGAGACATTTATGACCTTCAGCATGTTCAGGTTATTGTAATACTTTTGTCCATGTAAAAATCCATTTATCCGTCCACATAAAAAAAATATACCCCATTCACCGAAGCAGGGAAAACAAGCTCACCCCTCATCCCTGGGGCAGTGAAGCAAGGTAAAAACCATGAAGCATGTCCACTGCATGTATGTATAGATAGATGCTATTTCTGTCTTATAGGCATAACTAACCAGTAATAACATGGGTGTGTGGGGGGGGGGGGGGGGGGGGGGGGGG
>JAUTBQ010173757.1:0-11520 GCA_032361185.1 Lepetodrilus ovalis
CTCTCTCTCTCTCTCTCTCTCTCTCTCTCTCTCTCTCTCTCTCTCTCTCTCTCTCTCTCTCTCTCTCTCTCGCTCTCCCCTTTATCTTAACCCTCTCCCTGCTGCAGGCAACTGAAGATGCCCTAAAGAGCAGTGTCTGTGCCTCATCCAGCAGGGAGAGGGTTAATGTGAACTACCACATGTGTGCAATGTCGGGATTGTGCTTACTGTGGCAATATATTGTAAATCATTCCAGTCTTTTGTTTGTATTTCATAAAGCTATGGGAATTGAAAACTTGTATTTCGTGATAGATGGCATTTCATGTTTAAAGAAACTCCCATGCTGAAAAGGTCAAACAAGTGCATACTGATCTATTGGCCAAAGCATTAACCATGTTAACATGTTAACGTTGCTGAGAAACGAAATGTTGAAAGTACATTATAGTGTATACATATTTTATTTATATGTTACTAATATGACTATTAATAATTTTAATTTAGCACAGGAATAAATTTTGGACATAATGTACTAAAATATATACATATAATTATATAGATTCAACTAGGCATTCTAGGCATTTCAAGATCATAATAAAATGCTGTTATTAAGTTTCATACAAAAATAAAATAATGTAATATGACGATGGAAGTAAGCTATAAAGGTCAAAGGTATATCTTGAACCTCTGCACTTTTGATGACCTACAGTGTAAGCGGTATCTTGCAGGCCGATCACATCTATAATTGTTATTAACATGGTGGCCTAGCATTGGAACAGAAACCTCCTTGCTAACAGTTAATGATTATTTTGTTGTCATAAAAAAATTGCTAATCATTTCACATGAATGCTCGAGGAAGATTAAATTCTTTCCACATGCAGATTGCTTGAAAATCAAGACACCTGCAACCATTGCAGTGAATGGAATTTTCCACACAAGAAGAGTTTAAAGTGTTTGCATGTGGTAGCAGCTGATGAGATTAGGTGTATTAGTGCACGTTACACTACACAGTGGTCACCCACTTCAAACCTATCACTGTTTCATAATGAACAACACCAAAATACACTTTCAATCTTAATTTAGAACAAAGAGATCTCCATCCATTCTTGATCATGAAGACATTAAATACTCGGCATTAGGGTGGGTTTTCTAATGATTTTAGATTCTCATGAGTGAAATTTACTGCCACGTGAGCATTGGGACAAGAAACAGAACAGGCGAAAAGGACATGGCGGAAAGCCTGGCCCTCAAATTCAATTCCTGCCACAATTGGAACAATTACCAGGTTTGAGAGGAATCTGATGCCAATGCCTATAGCTTAACCGTTACAAGAAGAGTGTAAAAATACATAGACGCCAATCCAAGAAAGACTAAGAACCATAACGCCTGCTAAGTTAATCACAATCATGACTCACTTGGGCATCTATGGTTGTTTCCAGAGAAGGCTAATCTCACCCCAAATCTAGCGTTAATTTTGGAGGATGATCCGTTACTATAATTCTCCCCCTATGTATCAAAGAATAAATACGAAAATATTGGCTATACATTAACAATACAGAGAGAGAAAGAGAGAGAGAGAGAGAGAGAGAGAGAGAGAGAGAGAGAGAGAGAGAGAGAGAGAGAGAGAGTAAGCTGTTGAAATTGGTCCAGTTGGGTAATACATATACCAGAATTTCAAGAATGCTTTGTAGCATGCAAAAAATACATTGAACAATTGATGGGGTAATTGAGTGAAACAGGAAACACATCCAACGAGACTATAAGAGGAACATCATGTATGACAATGGCTAATGGAGGCCAGTATTTTTGGCGTCACTTCCGAAAATGTATCCTCCCCGTGACAGTATATATCATCGATGGTGTTACGTCATCAGGCCAGACAACTATGCTATGAGAAGAACACCTCGCAGCCACATTCTCTTCCATGAATAACTTCCCATAAACCAAAACATAAATCAAGAACCAAGGTTGCACTATTACGACCAATGACATTAAAGCTTTGCCCTTCTGCAGCGTGTGCAACAGTATGACCTCCTTGTCTGGAGCTTCTCCTGTGAACAAGGGCAATTGGGTACAACAAGCCATGACTGTTCTACAGCACCCTACATGTGATGTAACCATGTGTGTGATAGTACAAACACCAGACCCCAGTCGCTCCCCGAGTTTTCATGTTCACAGACATGCAATGGCTATATTAGGCTATATATGTATTGATCCTCCACAACCAACACTCTCACCATGCTTATATGGAAGAATCAAGGCCAAACATATCTCATTCACAGATGAGATCACTTCATAGCTCCTGGCTCAGGCCCAATCATATTCTTTTCAGTTTAGAAACTTCATGACAAAAGAACTACAGAAAAATTAAATTTGCAGGGATTGGATGAAAGTCATCAGCCACAGAACAGTGTAGAGAACAACCTTCAACGTGTTCAAGGATCATATGTATGTGGTGTTATTTGCATTGCCAGATTCCTCCAGTCATGTACATGAAAGCTCATCCACTGAGAGTTCCTTGATCAATACCCTATACTTGTAAAGGGAGCCCCTGCAATCTACTTGTACTACAAGCAGTAAAGCTGAACTTATCCTCTTCAGGCAACTTGATCAAGTTTCTCCCTGAAGTAGGTTATTCTGAGAAAATTTTATACAATTACATTAAATTTATACAATTTTCATGATTGACACTGGTCTGAATGTCACGGAGACAGAAAACCGTCATCTCTCTGGAGGAACATTATGTTGTAATACAAGCCTTTAACTAATCAATCGGCGGAGCAAATATAGAAAAAGTTATAGCAGAAATGTTCACAAAAGTTGGCATTTCTGTTCACTAATTTGAGAATTGTATCATATTTAGTGGTGATGCATGATACTATGTATTGCACATAGACTGGAACATAGATTGGGAAACCTAGCACATAGACTGGGACATAGATTGGGAAACCTAGCACATAGACTGGGACATAGATTGGAAAACCTAGCACATAGACTGGGACACAGACTGGCATGGAACACATTTTTCGAATTCATCTACTTCTACATTTGATGAGAAGCGACCACTGGTTTATGATTAGAATAAGTGTTGAATATGGCATAGGCTGTCACATTGACTGGAACATAACACATAGATTGTGACACTGACAGGAACAAAACACATAGGTTGTCACACCAACTGGAACATACCTTAGGTTGTCACACAGACTGCTCAGGTTGGATGTCACTCAAAATATGATAATACAGTGTCCCCTCGATATACCGCTGAAGTTGGGGTCCATGATATACCCCCCACCTTATAGTACCTGCCTTATACAATATTACAGGGAAATAACAAAATTAAAAAACGGGATCAACGTCTGAACCCGCCTTATATCCAAATCCGCTGTGTATCGGACTGTGTTATATTGAGGGGGCACTGTCATTATCAAAAAAATATCAAAGCACTATAGTATGGTACAGTCAACCCCAGTTTATCCAGATAGTTGTGTTCCTGGTAAAATCATGCAAATAACTGAATTTCCGTATGTCTGAGTCCTAATACATAGGAAAACTGATATATGGATCCCAGTAAAAAAAACTGTGGATAGCGAGGGAACCAGATATCCGAAGTCCAGATAAACGAGGATCCACTGTATACATTGTAAGAACATTATATACCATATGGCATACAGGTGTATATATTTAATCAAACACAAAAACATATACTCCCCAGTAAATTGAGAATGTGAGTACACACTTATACAAAATATGTAGCATTTTGACAATGTATTTGGTACATTGTAATACTTAAAAAATCAATATTAATCTAATCTTTATAAATTATTTATTTTTTGTTACCTAGTATAACTACTGAAACTACTAGTATAACTATAAAACTACTGAAACCAGTCTTAATCTAATGTATTCTCCAAAGTAAGCCTGTTGCATGTGACAGTATTCTAATCAGCAATGCGGGAGAGAAGAAGGTATCAACTGTCATGATTACCCAGAGTCTTGAAACATGTTACCACATACCACAGGTAGGTGAGGAGTCTAGAGACAAGGTGAGAAACTCACCATGTCCATTTAGCATGGAGCTGACAGAAGGTGAAATCCAACTTTGCAAACATCACGCGTTATCCTCTGGTGGTGGCATATATTTCTGGACATCACAATTGGTCTTTTGACCTTGGTGTGAATACCAGGAAGTCAAAGGTCATTTGTTACCGTGATGGTCATTAGAATTTAGAGGTATACAAAAATGTAGCAGTGCGGTGTAAAAGGGACATCCTTGTGTAAGCTTGTCTCCTGCATGCTATAATTTGCATATATTTTGACAGGACCATGTTAAGTCTGGGATTAGAACCCATGTTGTCTGGATGAGAGTGCACCACCCTTCTGACTTACCATAGTTGAGGGAGTAGTCCATCTGACCGAGACCTATAGAAATATTTTTAAATACAGATGACTACACAACTTTCTCATCATGAAGGCTTCTATAGCAATATCAAACCTAACACACACTATAGCAACATCAAACCTAACACACACTATAGCAACATCAAACCTAACACACACTATATAGCAACATCAAACCTAACACACACTATAGCAACATCAAACCTAACCCACACTATAGCAACATCAAACCTAACCCACACTATAGCAATATTCAGCTTACACATTAGCACCATCAAACCAAATGCACACCCTAACAACATTAAACTCAACCAACACCCTAGACACACACAAAAATAAACCCACACTATAGCAACATCAAACCCAACCCACACTATAGCAACATCAAACCCAATACACACTATAGCAACATCAAACCCAATACACACTATAGCAACCTCAAACCCAATACACACTATAGCAACATCAAACCCAATACACACTATAGCAACATCAAACCCAATACACACTATAGCAACATCAAACCCAATACACACCCTAACAACTTAAACCCAGCCATCACCCTAGTAATATTGAACTCCACCAATACTCTAAAAAGCAGTTCCAGTTACCCCAAATTGATCCTCCAACAGTGCCAGCATCCTGTTCCTCATGCCTCTGGATAAAGACCTCCCATGTCCTCTCACCCAACAGTCCTCACCCATGTCCTCTCACCCATCAGTCCTCACCTATGTCCTCTCACCCAACAGTCCTCACCTATGTCTTCTCACCTAACAGTCCTCATCACCCTTCCCCAAGAATAGCAGTTCCTTCAACATTCTCATTTCACACTGGGCTATAATTACAATATGAAATGGGCTTTATAAATTCACAATGCAGGCCTCCCTTCAGAATGCTTCATTAGCACCAGTTGGCATCGCATCCCGGCCAGTAGATAATGATTCATTTCATGCAGGTGGAATAATTAATTAGAGCGTACTGGGTACTGGCGGTGTGCATGCAACTCCAGGTGGCGCGGAGGTCTACCTGTAATATGCTGGTGAACACTGATCCGTATCAGCATGGAAGTTTAATGAATCACGTCAATCTGTCTCGATGCGCAATCGGAAATGTTTTAAACAACTGAATAATTCGAGGTGCTAACTTTCCCATAAGATCGCAACATGCCAAAGATATCTCATGCCAGATTTATCACGATCAGGCATGGCAGTCGGCAATGCATGCATAATGATAAAACGCAAGAGAAATTTGAAAGACTGCGGTAGATTTTCTTTGGCATGAAACAGGACACATTCTCTAATAATCTAATAGTGCCTTCAGCATGCTAACACTATTAACCACCCTAGGAGGTCTTAATTGCATTTTGTTTTGGAACACATGGGAACACTGAAAGAAGACATCACTGGGTTCTAATATACCATGGCTGGAGCTTCTGCATGTCAACATGCAGCCGGAAAGGGCATAAAAAGGAACACACTGGGACAGGCATCAACAAGACCTGCAATATTGATAAGCCCTGGTACAAGCTTGAGGAAAGTCCCACTTTCTTGAACATAAGTCTTCTAGATAGTTGTAGACTTCCAGATCGAATTACTAATCCATGTACACGACCCAAACCTTCAGAAATAGCTAACCTTGCACCTGGAACCTGTCCAAGATCAATACAACCCTTTAGTCCTCCCTTTCAATGAGGATTGTCCTCCTTGCATTGGACTCCTATTCATTTTAAGATTATTTCTCTTCATAACGTACTGATTGTTTATGGATCTTACTATTATTTCTATTTATTTTTTTGCCATAAACTCTAATTCATTTTCGGTACATGTAATTTCACTCTCTATTGGACCTATTAATATAATACATGTATTAAACTTAGCATTTACTAGATGAGCTTTAATAGTTTGTGGTTTGAGTTAGGTCACTATATATTTTCCCAGGAGTTTATTATTCTGGATAACAATAGCTGTAGATGTCACAAGAGGCTGTCTATTTAGTTAAGTCATAAATGAAGGCTCGACATATTGTACACAAGACATGCCTGATATATAGCGTGCCAATGCTGGTCCTGTGCACTACATGTTGGCCTAACTCCCCAAACCTTAGCCTTGCTCCCCATAGGTCAGCTTTGCTTCCTACAGGTTGGGCATGCTTCTCACAGGCTGGCCTTGCTCCCCAAACCTTAGCCTTGCTCCCCAAAGGCCAGCCTTGCTCTCCAAAGGCCAGTCTTGCTTCCTACAGGTTTGGCAAGCTTCTCACAGGCTAGCCTGATTGCTCCCCAACAGTTGGTCTTGCTCCCCACAGGCCAGCCTTCCTTCCTACAGGTCATGCTTGCTCCTAACAGGTCGAAATTGTTACAGGATCAGCGTGTAATTGGTAGTCTTGTCTGTGGCGCTCATTACAACTGAACTCATTGTTGTGCAATACCAGAGCGGCATCCCTGCTGCCCTCAATGAGGAATATATTGATCACAGGCGTCTATGCTTGTGTAAGTAGCTTAACTGTTGATTTAGGACCCAATAATTACATTGCACAAGAAAATGACAAATGCATTCTTAAATGTTAATTGGGGTTTTTGGCTGAGTCAACACCTGGTGTACATATTAAAACAAGCAGATATTTATTTACACATCTCCCACAGTTGAAATAAAGTAGCAGATACATCTCCCATATCTCAATTAGTCTTTGTCAAATGCAATGGAGGTAATTTATTTTTCAGATTTCTTTTGGATTCTTTGCCCTCAAAAAATACAAAAATATTTATTTTTATTAAATCAAAAAGGAATTGTCGCCAAATTAGTCCAATGACTTTGACAAGGAATATCTCAAGATCTGCCCCTGCGATAACTTAAAATATCCTACTACTAGTCACTAATTTGTATCTGCATTACAAACTCGTGTATCATTTCTCTGACGATAACACACTACAACAGATCCATGCAACTTCTCATGTCAGATAGACTTCTTCCTGAAGTCATACATCATAAACACTCATTCATGTGCTTCCAGCAAACATAAAACAAAGGATGACAAATTGCTTGCTATTTACATAGTGGAAGATGAAAGGAACTGCTTTGCCTGCATGCATGCAAACATTTACTTGATGACATCATAGCTGAGGTCACCTTATAAAACAGACATTAACCTGAATAATGTCTTCCAGGATAATCACTGGAGTCCCATAAAGTATTTTACTCTCGTTCCTACGAAACCCTCTAACTGGTAGTGATGGTAGTCCTATCCATAAAGCATTACGGCAATATGGAATATTTTATGGGAATATCAAACTCTTTGTTTTTTTCAATTACTATTAATTCCAAAATGTTTTGGCAACCTTTTCACATTAACTGTGGGATGGGTTCTCAACCATGCATTATCCTATGACAATGCTAATTTTTAATGTTCAAAATTTCCATATCTTTGAATCAGGAGAGTACATCAAATGAGCATATCAGAGAATTAATAAATATATTACGATTACTTGATGGTGGTGAAATGTCCGATATAATTAGATGAGTAGGGTGCATCGTTTATGCATAAAATAATAATAATAATAAACTTATAGTCTATTATAATATGTTAAATCCATATATTTGCATACTCAAAGTGCAATGGAAACAAGAAAAATACAGATAATTCATTTACTTCATTGGCAGATGATCTGGGGCTTGTTGCTCAGAACAGTTGTAGACTACGCTTAAAGTAAACATTTTGGAAGCTGCTACAAACGTAAGTCTGGTTGCTTGAACCATATTTGTTTGCTACAATGTAATAATAGTGTTAGCTAACTATATTCTCAAGTATAATAGAGATAAAAGTGTTTCATGCAATGGCACACTTGTAGCAGGTGCTGACATTTTGACTTACAATCATTTGTAACTACAACTGTTCCCTACAATGAGGTCAAGGGTATCCTTTCACAAGCCTTCTTATCCACTAAGAGACTGGTAGCACTCTCTTTGCCGATAGTTCATACACTGCTAAGAGAGAACTATAGGTAAGAAAGTTTATTTAAAGAATACCCTGGGTTGTTCATCATACCATGCCAGTTATTGAGGGCTTTCCTCCACCTAAAAGCACACTGCAATGAGACAACTATGAAATAAAGCTTGAGTGGATGTCTTGTTGCATTGTAGATGTCTGTATTAGATGCTATCATGACCATTTGGAGACCTCCTTCACACTGTTAAGCTCTTGTTCAATACAGTATGTGACGTTAATACTTTCTTTGTGCTTGTGGCAACAGAAAATGTCCTTTATACAAATGGTAATGATTATTTCAGAAGGATGAACTCTTCTTAAAAAAAAATATAATATGCACATATTACCAAACCATGAATGAGATATTTAAAGACTTTTTAAGTTAAAACATTTAAAGTGTTTAATAGATGTTCCTCTCAATATCCTCTTCTGTACACCCTACCACAATGAGGTATTAACACCACAGATCAACCCTCAGTTATCTTCTAATGCAAATATGGCTCCAAAATTGATCTAGTCATGTAAATTCCCCAAAGAGGTCTGTCTCCCATAAATATGTAAATTTGCTGGTCTGTGGGCATCATTAGAATGTGGAGTTCCTCGCGCCGAAATTGAAGCCTATAATCAATACCTATTTAAAAGAATCACAGTCTTGATGGAAGACAGGTGTTTATGAGATTTCCCATGTATATGTATTAACAGTTGTCTTACACTCAATCGATAAGTACGGTAATACTAGTATGACAGAAAACTTGGAGATATGTAAGTGCACATAGGGGCACGATAATTTGTCATGGTCTAATCCCGAATTTAAATTGACAGAACAATGGGACATTGATGTAATTCATGATATTATGATGGTAATCTCTGAGGATTTTCTTGTTGGTTCTAGACAGAAGTCCAATGTATAATTCAAGGGCTTTCTTGCTGTTTGTACAAGAACCTAATGCAAGGTTTCCTTGTTGGTGTTACATAGAAAGGATTATAAGTTCACCATTTGATGCTTGGTTTTCTTGCTGGAGGGACATAGAAGTCCACAGTCAAATGCAAGGTTTCCTTGCTGGTGTTATATAGAAAGGATTATAAGTTCACCATTTGATGCTTGGTTTTCTTGCTGGAGGGACATAGAAGTCCACAGTAAAATGCAAGGTTTTCTTGCTGGTGGTATGCAAACATTCCAATGTTAAAGTTATTATTTTTCTTTCTGGTAGAACATAGAAAAGCACATTGTATGATGCAGTTAATTATATATTGGTGATACATAGAGGTCCATTGACTGATGGAAGGTTTTCAGCATACCTTCCTACATTTGGGCTTATGTGAAAATTTTATAAGCATGTATTGAGATTTAATGGGTATTCACTTCATTTGAAATTTGGTCTGAGTACAAATTGTATTAAATAAATCTTCTAGTGTAGCAGAATGTAAAAACCTTCAACATGTTTAATGACAGTCAATATTTTCTTATAAATAAGTTTAACAAATATCCCCATATCAGTCGTCTTTACAGCTGTCAGTCTTCATCAGAATATAAGAAATATTAGCCTATACAATGCTTCAGATAACTGGCATTCCAATATGTATTAGCAAACAGGTGTTCTATAGAAATATACCAGGAATATTTCCATTGAGTACTAATTTAGTACTGAAAAGACTCCAACATATTTCATAATTTGTTTTTAATCAGTAGCTGAACAATAGAAACCATGAATAAATCTCTTGTATCACACCATGGTGTCTTATAAAGTAATCCAGGTAACACAACATATTGTGTTAAAGAGAACAATAAAGTAATCCAGTAACAACATATTGTGATTAAAAGAACAAATTATTCATTTAAGGATCACAACACCTTGTATAAAATATACAGAATAAACATTTAACAGGCTTTACAAACATAAACGGTAAATAGAACAAGAATTTTCAATTACCAATACACAAAAGGATTGGTATCCACTGTAATACATTCCTGCAGGTATATGTTAATATTGAGAGCTTAGACCAAGTATTAATGTCCTATTATCACAGATATTTATGGTTGTTTTGGACTAGTTTTTAGCTACAACTGCAAAGTACATTCACTCAAGACATACGTGTAATCATGTTTGTACTTCAAAAGAAACTTTCCATTGCTGTGTGATAGACAAAATTCCATTCCAACCAAACAATATGGGATTTTGCCAGTTATAACAACCTGAATATGGTCAAAGATCTTTTTACTGTACTTCATTATATTAATACAAGGGGACATAACTCAAGTGGTACGACTAAAATATAAAATGAATGCTTATGTTCATTCACAAGTCAAGTGATGCATCAAAGACAAGATTATTAATGCTTTGTAACCTAAATTCATATGAATTTTGTGGTAACTATCAAGTGTTGGAAAATATGTGCATCAATAAATAGCAACTTTTAGGTGGACAAATCAAACATAAATAGTATCAGATATAAATTTGTTTGACCTTTATGACAGGATACCTTTAATACACCATGATACACCTCAATGACTGCCAATCATTGCTGGAAATTTTTCTAATTTTCAGCTCCAATGTTTCTGAGCTTATTGAACAGGTGCACAGCCAGTCCACATGGTCCATCAGACAAATGAGTATTAATTAGATGTGATGAAAAAAATTAATATATGAAGCAGAAAATCACCATTGCTCACGCGAACAGGAGCTGACTAATGAAGACACAGCCAGCTGTGTAACAACTGATTTGATTGGCCACGACCTTTCAGGTCATTATACATGTTATACATAACCTGATACTGCATCCTTTGAAAATCTGCAATGGTTAACAGTATCTGTGGGAACCTCCTGAATATTATAGATTTGACCACCATTAACATTGGGTCTACGGAGAAGAACATTATTTTTATTATTTTATTTTATTTCTAACAGTGCAAGTATACAATAAATACTGACAATGACTTCTGAGATTATAATCACATAATCATGCTTACCCTGATACTACCGTACTCATGTGTATATAATATATCAACTACGATCCTGGGTATTCCATGGTATCCTTTAACGAAGCTCTCTTATCCACTAAGAGACTGGTAGCGCTCGCTTAGCAGTGTATTAGCTATCGGCAAAGAGAGCACTTACCAGTCTCTTAGTGGACAAGAGAGCTTCATGAAAGGATACCCTGGACCAT
>JAUTBQ010173768.1:0-11520 GCA_032361185.1 Lepetodrilus ovalis
GTACATATGCATGCAAGTCATGATATTAGTGAAAGAATCTAGAAAGTGACTTTAAACCCCAAATTTAAAAAATAAAAAATAAAAAAATAAAAATTGTCAAAGAATGACTCCATTATGTTATGTGTTAACCCTGCTGGATTATGCCCAAACACAGCTATATAGGGCATCTCCGGTTGTCTGCAGCAGGGAGAAGGTTAAGGTCTGTTTGTCCAGTGTTGTCACCATGGCTAGAAGTTGATGGCAGTCTGTGGTGCAGGTTATACTTGCACAGTTTCAGGAACAAGTAGTTGCTGTCATTGTAACAAGTTGGCACAAAGTTGCTGAAATACTGACTTTTTAAAAATAAAAATGAATTTATTTTAAAACTTTTGGCATTCACGAGCAGCCAACTTATATCTGAACACATCTGTGTGATGGTGGGTGTAAATCAACCAAATACTGACATGAAATGGCAAACATCATTAACCCTCAACTCACTACCTTATTGTAGCAAGGTGAGGGTTAAACTGACCGACTCACTCACCGGTCCATTCTCTACCAATCTATACATGCAGCATGGTTTTTGCTTGGTCCAGGTGCATCCATCTGTAAGAGAAACAAGATTTGACACTGACCATGACAGTTGATGGTTTCTTATCTCCAATGAGGTGAACAATTGGAGGTAGAATGAGGTGCAAACACTCAAGAGATAGGTCGGGACTCGAGATATAGATTAGTATGGTCAGAAATGATAACTGGCTAATTGTACAACTGCTTCAAATTTCATGTCAACATAGCAATCATATGAATATTCAAAGAAGAAAAGTTTTTGCAATAGTGGAAACTTCATCTCAAGAATGACACACAGATAATTCCACAATGATCATTCTCTCTTATAGCTGTCTCTCCCTTTTATATACACTTAAATCTGAGATTAACCCATGTTTGAAACATCCTTTTGAAGTGTTAGAAGATGTGTATTAACTCGTGTTCGGGTGTTAAAACACGAGATATACCAAGACAGCATCAAAGTGTTGGGCCACCGTATACCTTCACGGACGTGCACGCTTTGTGTGAATCTCTCGTTCGCATGATCGGCATATTGGGATCGGATGTCCGAATCCGAATGTATTTGATGTGCATCAGATTTCCGTATGTCGTCCCCACACATGTCATGTTCATCAAACACCACCGGAACCTCTTTATCACCTCGTGTTGGTTGTTATTGTGCTGTATGAGAGGCTGCTTTTGCATATAGTCAAGGTCAGGCTTTATGATGTTCTCAATTTTTTTTTAAGTGGATATCTACTGGATATGTGTTTTAAAAAAAACCCGATTCAGTTGAAATATTAGCCTAGCTAATTATTTTTGGTGATTTAATTTTTTCTAAATAGTCTGTCTGCACTGTAAGATTCTTTTCAGAATGAAAGTGTTCATATATTGATACAATACATAACAAATAATAGTTGACGAATTAAAAATAAATTACAGACAGAATTGCTAAATTGCACATGTGGGAAACCTATCCGATCTTGTCTATTAGAGCATTGGATATTTTCAGAAGAAAGTTTCCAGACAGAATCTGTCAATATTGCGACAGCACTTGTCTAGCTTGGCTCCAATATTTTTTTCATATACTCTACCAAGTTTAATGCTTTTGTCACAAAGTGTGTAATTTATGTAGTTGTTTGTTATGTTAGTCACCTATCTACTCCATTTGTGGGAGGTTTAAAATAAACTGTCTGTTTTCTTTTAGTTTGGTTCCTTTGGAAAATACCCCAAAATTAATCTTTTAATTTATTGCTGTAGACAATCTGAAGATAAGAGAATCGGCTGTGTGTGTGTGTGTGTGTGTGTGTGTGTGTGTGTGTGCACGCATGTATGTGTGTGTGTGTGTGCGTGTGTGTGCATGTGCGTGCATGTTATGGTAGCCATCAATACGCAGTTTTCAATTACTTTTTTTGTAATCATCACTACTACTGAAAGATACCCACTGCAACATTAAGCAACAAATCAATCTCACAAGTAATTATGCAATGGTTGTATTTCTGCAGCCTAAGCAAATCGTAAAGTCATGACCAAAGAAAAAAGAATTAGGAGGTCAGTACTACTGGAGTTTAATCCTGATGTCGAGTCGCCCACTTTGATCATGCACCTTCATTAGGGAAGATTTGACATGTGCAAGTAGACAAAACCAACCTGTCTGCATTGTGTTTGTGTTTGGATTGCTGCTGTGCACAAGTTCTTCTAGTCAAATAGAAGCATAGGTATGACACGTGTGACTGTGGCAGCGGCCCACAGTGTTGTCATAGCATCTAATCCATCCACCAACACTGGTGACACCTTGCTACAATTACTGCAAGAGCCTCAAAGTAACGCGATATTATTTGAGTACGATGACAAGACCAGGGCAATGTCCACCTCCATGTTTGCCCGTGTTTGCCTGTACTGCTGGCAAGATTTTTATCCACCCTTAGCATTTAAAGGGCTTGTGTCACTCAACATATCTGGAACAATTTAATGAAGAGCGTGTTGTAGTGAGAGTAAATCTGCTAATAGATCGGGTATGGCACGACAAATGACAAGTTTGTTGTCTAAAGTTATGGAACTCGCCAAGGAAAGAGCAAGGGAGCATATTTGCTTGAGATTACCGCCTACATATGGCATACAACTTTGTAAACGTGGGTGGTGGATGCCCTTTTACAATTCTTAATAGTATAATAATTACCAATATATTTTTTTTACAAATATTTACCATGGTATTGTTCAAGTTTTGTACTAATTTGTCCAGATGCAATTTTAAACCATTAAATGGCATTTTCCTTTAAAAATATGTTTAGTTTTCCCTAAATGGAAATGTTCATCAGGTATGGATCATAGCATATAGGTGAAAGATACCCACCGTGACTTAAACCAGTAATTCGATCATCAGGTAAATTAACGTGAGCCATTCTTGTTTGCTTAGCAGTATTGTGTTGGTAGTAACTGAATTCTTGCTAATACGTAAACAAACAATTCTCAAAAATATTAATGTTGTAAAGTACATAAGAGTATCACTATAATCATCATCAACATCATCATCATCATCATCATCATCATCATCACCTTTAACCCTTAACCCTCCCCCTGCTGTATAGATGAAAACTACTAATCTCTTCCAAGACGCTTTAAGAGATTACCGTGTGGATATCTTTGATGATCATTCAATAATATCTATGTAATTTCAAAGGCAGAATTGTGTTGCATAAACAAACACGTCCTATTATGACAAGATTTGTGTAACGCTTGTATCTCACCAGCTTCTAACATAAGCAATGCCTATCTTAGTAAAACACGATCAGCTGGTTCCAATTTCTGAATACCATCTCTTCCTAGCCTTGTCTTGAGATACAAATATTTCAACTGGAATGAATTACACTGTATCTGTGTACTGTAGAAGACTTGGATACCATCCACCTATCAAAATAAACAAAGTATTCAGCCCTCAGGGCCTCTTTCTGTGAACTCCCAACACTCAAAGCCAAAAAACATTTCAAGTCAAATTTCACATTTCATTGTCAAGTGTTTTTGATGGAAATGAGTATCGTATGAGAGAAGTAATGGCTACGATTTCAGCAGATGATATGAATTGGATTGACAAGGTTTGGATTAGGAAGGTATCCATATGATGGAGCAAAACCGATAGTGAAAAAGTGAGCGATTTGTGCATTTGTTGCTCTTTTCAACGCTAATTATTTGGCTTGATCCTATTTTAATTGGCATTTGCAACTGGTTACAATTGCAGTTGCCAGTGAGTTTGTTACTAAGATGTTTTCATTACACGAATATATAAAAATAAAAATAAATAAAGTATGCGCAATCTAATTCCTGCGAATAGTAAATTTTAGTATTAGAAAATTAATGTGGATAAGTATTTTTTCTTTATTAGGACCTTTTTGTTTACCTAGAAGTCTTCAACAAACATATGATGACAACAAAGCTATTCCTGAAGATCATCCATCCACTAAGTATAACTGGCCATGAGTTTCCAAACACTGACCACTAGTTTCACTGTGTTCTATCAGACGTCGCCCCTCCACACTTGTGTCCATTGTGCCAATTAGCGTAATCTATTTGACTAATTGGATTCATTTTCAAACATAGTCTTCTTGGCTGCGGCACAGCCCCCTCCTGTTGGACATCAAACATATGTGGATTGACAGAAGCATGTTTGCCATGTAGTAATTAGGTTAACCAAGCCAACATGACCTACTTCATACTACAGGTATAAGAAAGTGCAAGACAATTATGATAGGGAAAATGTACATGGATTTGTTTCATTAAGGTAAATTCTGTGTTTGTTGAGTAGTGTGGCTCACACATGGTGGTCAGTAATTCATGCCTCATTTGAACAAGCTACGTACATGATGAGTTTTTTCTTTTTTTTCTAGCAGGGTGGAAGTTATAGGTTAGCAAACAAAGAAAAGTGGAAAATATTTGTTAACAATGAAAATATCAATGCTCAAAATATTACATGTCATGGTTGTTAAATTGTCAGATGCATTTAAAGAAATATTGTTATAATATTAAAATTGATATAAGCAAGACACGAGGATTAAGTTTATGTCGAATAGAGTTCTTGTGTATATATTTTCAGCTATATTTTGACCATTAGGTCAAATAGTGGCAGACTTAACTCAGAAATAAATATAAAGTATTTCATACATGTGATTGTATGCAGTTATACATGTACTTCAATGCAACTGGAACTTTGCAAGCAATTTCTGTTGCAACAAAGTGGTGTCATGCAGGGTTGTATTCTTAGCCCTTGCCTTTTTGTTATATGAAAATAAATCTTGCCTCGAGGTTGTAAAACGTTTTTGAGTAATATTTCATACTCAATTTAAGTTTTGTTCACAAATTCCCATATCATATTTGAGCTTGAGCATGAAATTGTACAATTTATATTTTCATTATATCAGGGCCTGATGTATGAGGTTTTCCTCTGTTCCAGAACTTGTTACGGAAGTCTGGACCCGATGGCCTGTTGACTCTGGTGGGAGCTGAGGACCGGTGTGTGCTGTGGCTGTCCTACATCCATCTCCTGGAGTTCCATCAGCTCCCTCAGCAGCTGTTCGACCCCGCCAACCAGAACCCGGGCAGAGTCCTCTCTAAGGTAGATACAATGCTTTTTCTAAGTTTACTCTTTAAGTAAATGTGCGCTTTATTAACACTTAGCAATGTTAGAAATTAAGAAAATAATATTCTGCATAGGTCCAATGTTAATGGTAGTCAAATCAGATACCTTTACATTGCAGATTTTCAAATGACCCCACGACCCCCTTCAAATTTGAACACTCCATTGTACTGTGTCCTCTAGATTATTATTTTGTTGTTGTTGCTGTTGCTTAGAGATGCTTTCAAGATTCTTTCACTTATGCCACGGCTTCTCCTCTAGAATGTAGATATTGTCTTTTCTTTTCTTAAATTTATACTTTGTACTGTTTAAATTTGAAGATGGAAGACATATTGGTTGAAATCAGCTCAAACATTATCCTCTCAGAGGTAGACAATATAAATGTAAGCAGTATACCACAGGGTATATGTGTTTTTATCCGTCCTGTGCACTATCCTCTCGATGGTAGACAAATCGTTGAAAAAGAAATAATGAATCATCTTGTTTATTTTTGAAAATGGAAGATGCTATTGATGCCAACCAGTACCCAGATATCATTTGGTGGAGATAATCTTTACAAATCATTACATTTGTATGGGATCTTTCTAGTCGAGATGAATCTTTTAAAAATAATTTTTCTAGCATGATCCTTGCAACAGTCTGAAAATTTTATATATGGGACTTGGTCCTTTCAAGGGTAGAGATGAATCTTTTTAAGATAATATATTGTATGTGGTGATATCAGAGATAGCGTAATCCTTCCTGAGTAGTACATTGGGCAGGGTCCTCACTACTAAGGTAGAAATGAATGGTTTAATATTCTACAACTGGCATGGTCCTCGAAAAAGTTGAGATGAATCCTTTCTAAGTAATAATTTTTACTGTTTTTATTGGAAGATGGAAGAGATGGAAGACATCATGGTTGTGTTTTTGATATATGGTTAGTTTGACAATACAAAGGCTATGTCAAGTGTACATATTTAATTTTAATTAAAAAAGTATATAATTTTGGGAGGGGGTTTGGTTTGGATTGGAGTTTTGAGCAACTTTCAAGAGTACTTTATGTACATCAGCAGGAAACATGCAACACCTGTAGGTCAGAGTGTTGCAATGTGGAATTGAGCACTGGCTGGTACAGCTGAACTGTGAATACTTATTAACCACTGTTCTGGTAATATTCTTCCTGCTAAAAACAAACACAGGTGCCACTGAGAACAACAATTGCAATTCATTCAGCTTGTAGAAGGATAAATGAGCAAATGACACATTAGTGCTAAGAATTATTACGATTAGCATATGATATATCTCAATGCCAGAATTAATCCTTTATCTCCTGGTACAAATTTCCATAATATTCATCATAGGTATTCTTTCTTTTGATGTGTAATCCTAACATTGTCTAGTACATAGTGTTATTTTCACCACCTCCCTGGTCTTGGGCTGTAACACGTCAGTATGCATCGTAATCTTGCACAGGTCGCCGCAATATCCCATTCCCAGTCATCGCCTTTGACAATAGAGTATGCTTTCTGATTAGTGTGTATCTATGCGCTTATGGGTTAATGTATGCCCCCCTGCTAGGGTGCTGACATTGTGATCACTGTAGTAATTGAGGAAATGGATGGTATGGTAGTTACACCGGGTAACCTCAGTACAACTGGAACGTGGCGAGCAGTAGCTCTTGCAGCAGCACTGGTGTCATGCAGGGTTGTATTCTCAGCCCTTGCTTTTCTGGGAATTGGATTAATTAGAAAATTTTAAAACTTCCTAATTGATTTTTCTTATGACGATTTATGGTTTTATCTTCAGAGTTATACTTTTTCTTATATTGAATGTTAATTCTGTTGTGGTGGATGTGGATAAAAATAAATTCTTATCTTTTTATTTTAGATATAATTTTTTTTGAATGATTACAAAATGTTGCAGTTCTTGCTTTATCCCAATAATATAAGTATTTGTGTTGGTAATCCATGAGATCCATTGGTTATTGTAACTCAATTTACTTGGATAGGACCAATAACAACATTTACAAGTGAAAGAATTCTGAAAGCAGCTCTGAACCACAATTTTATTATGAATAACATTTAATTAGTACAATTCTTTTTGCATATTGTTTTCCAAGATAACGTAGGTTATTTTATTCTTGTATATTTGAAATTATTCACATTCAAAACATTCTCTTTTATAATTGCCAAAGAAATGAGGTTGTTCTGTGATTAATGAGGGGTTCTCACATTAATTCTTGGGCTATTGTAAAATGGTGTTAAACGGCTCCCAGATAAATATCAGTTTTCTCAAATGTTGGCATGCATTTGTCATAGTCTTATCCTAGCAATCTTGTTGAAAGAGTGGAGCTTTTCTCATTGTGTAATTGGAAACATCTTTGGTATGTTTACAGTAGTGATGGATCCGAAGGTTTGACTTGCAGTTCAGGCCCTATATAGTCTGTACAATGAATACAGTTGGAATAAGATTAGGATGCAGTGTTTGTGCAGAGTATTGAATCGTAGGATATTGTTGTTATACTTGTACTAGCTATGTATGTCCTTTCTGTAGATTTTCACTTTCAACCCAATATATATAGATCTGTACCAAATCCAGTTCAGTTGGAATCGCCCTAATGGTGAATAACTGCTTACATTGTATCCAGGTTACATCTCTTACTTTTCCTCTGAATATAATCATGTACCATAACTTACAAGGAATGGTTCCAATTTGTCCTCTTGTTCATTCCATTTCGCAATTTCTATAAGAGCAGCACATATCTTCTGATACTGATTATTGAATACACTGGAAATGTCCACATGTCATGCAGTTGATTAACAAACTGTTCAACCACATACCTGAGATATCCTGTCATTTCAATGGTGTTCAGTGTTTGAAATACAAAAAAAATAATCAGGGGGTCATTTTCCATAGGCCCAATGTTAATGGTGGTAAAATCGGCAATTTTCAGGTGGTCACACAGATACCTTTAACATTGCAGATTATCAAATGACCCCCCAGGACCCCATCTATTTCGATCACTGGTGTTGGTATACTATTACCCCAATAGCTTGACCATTCATCATGATGACCAATACTTCAACTACCATTGCCACTAAGCAGTCTCTGCTATGCTGGGCGCACACACACAGTAGTGGACCTTACAGGTGCTGATGCTTTCTGTGCACTAAGATGCTATCAGTCATGATGGGCAAGTCCCTCGCCAAGTCTTCTATCACCAATAGGTTCCTCTGAGCAATACCCTCATTTGTCTTATTACAGAATGATCACTCCCATGTACAGACTCTGAATACACACACATACATGTGAGCTCTGATTCTCACTACATGGAACCGACCTAGAAATGTCTCTCTGACAAATTAGGAACCATGTCTTGTCTTATTTCGGGTGTACAGACGAGCACTTCTGGATTCCTGGCCCCCTGTTCAACAGAGATTATTGTAGCGCTACGACAGTCGTAACTCCCATATGATAACACTGAGTTACGACTGTCGTAGTGCTACGACCATTCTGTGAAACGGGGGTCTGGTATTTCTCCAGGATCTCTGTTTTCCTAATTAGGAATTGTAATGTCATCATTTTGCAGGTGCTCGCTTTCTCTCTGAATTTTTCTTTCTTGTCTGTATGGGCAGTAATGTACCGTCTTCCATGTTGTACATTTTATACTCTTACTACAATCTCGCACGTTTCACAAATATTGCCATAAATCCGATTCTAAATTTTGATAGCGATCATCAGCTTTCTTCAAGTTCCCAAATGCTTGTTAAAGTAATTCTTCAAAACAATTCTCCGAATTCTACCCCCTTATGAAAATACCGTTACCACAGACATTCCTACACGAGATTAACCCAGTAGCAGTATCGGTTCCTCCTACAATATTTTGTCGTGGTGGTAATGCGTGGTTACCCCAACTGGTTTCTAATTGGCTCCATGCTGGGGTCATTATCAGGTTTTAGCACCGCTGAGAAATTGCTCCCCTTATGTAAAATATGAGACTGGAGTTTATTGACTTTCAGAAGTGGTCTAATTCTAGTAATCTACTGCCTGACAGGCCACTGGGTGTCCGCTGGGTGTCCGATGTCGGCTGCAATGAATATACTTGTATTGGGTATTTTATAATATACACAGATTAACTCAATACAGGTCGAGATACCTCTTGTTTGTGGTCTTTTGGGTTGGAATTACTTCATGTTTTGGGTGTGAGATTACCTTCATAATTAGCAGTTTGATGTGATAATTACTGTAGTTGTACGTGTAATAACAAACACAGATGACCAATAAGTCTATTTTAGTGTTAAATTGCAGACCGAGATTCGCCATTCACTCAAAAATATCAAATTCACTTACAAACACATTTCAGTATAATTTTTACAGTATATTTGCTTTAGATTGCTACATGACATTGGAACCACAATATTTTCTCGAACCAATTTTGCCCAATATATAGAATTATGTTGTTGTGATTAAGTTACTGTAAAACTACAAATTTGATGAAACTTGGTTTGCGTCGTTATTAATATATATCATGATCTATATGAATGTCATATTTGAATTGCTATAAGAATATGTTCCTGAAAAGCTTTATGAAGTTATACAATACATGCAATCTGATTTGTGGACCATATGCAACAGGAAATGTTAATTGAAACTGAACTATTATCATGTTACTGATATGAAGTCTGTTAGTTTCAATGATAGGTATATGCTATACTATAAAAATAAATGTCCTGATTTTTTTTTATGGCAACTTTGGCCATGTTCATATTTTTTGGGTCGTGAATTAGAATTTTCTTCTTTTGATTAACCTACATGCTTGAACAATTAGATGGTTTGAATTAAATGTGTGGTTTTCGCAGTATGTGTGGTCCTTTCGCAGTCAGAATTGGACTAATGGAGGAAACATCCTGCTGATCTCATCACCAATTTGGTGTCCAAAATAAACCTGACCAGTCTCTGGTCATCATGTCAGGGTTTAGATGGTTTCCAGTTTCTGGCTCTCCAAATTGTTTCCCTATTGCACATTTGACATCACTGAGTACTTGCCATTGCTCATTTGTCACCACATGCTTGAGGAACACGGTTGTCAATTTGGTTGATGTGCAATTGTAGCTGCAGAGTCTGGTAGAACTAGAACTGACATCAGCATCTGTTGTTGGTGTCTCGTAGCTGGATGTCCACTGTGCCAATGACATATGATATATCGTTTAATTTTTTCAGGAATGCTTGGCAGTGTGATATTTGCTTCACCACTACTTCACAATGTCTGGGCTTCCATTAGGGCAATGAACTCAAATATATGTTGTTTGATTTTGTTAAAATATTTTTTTTAGGCAATGAACTCTAATAAATGTCTTTCATTTTTGTTAAGATCAAATTTTTCAACAATTCTGGACTTTCATTGGCACAATGAAATACAATGTATCGTTTTATCGTGATCAAATATCGGATGCAATGGTTTAGTTGGAAGGTGATATGAATGACTTGAGATTTTGATGCATATAATCTTCTCCCTAATCAGCTAATTGGGCTCTAGTAGCAAACTATGTAACGTTGATAAAAAGCAATGTTTCATTGCCTGTGTTGTATACAGTTAAGAATTTAGTTGTTTTTTTTTCTTCTGCCTGATAGGTCTATAGTGAGCTAGTAGTTGGAAAACAGCTTATGATGATGATGATGATGATGATGATGATATTCAGGACCACCAGTTAACCTTCTCTGTATATTGGCATTTCTAGTTGCCTTCAGTAGAACAAAGGTTAAAGAGGCCTGTATTGTTTTTTTCTTGAAATCGTTAAAAATTATCAATAATATATCTCATCTGAGAACACTAATCAGTAATTAGATCATGGATGTTTTCATCTTGGGGAAAAAACCTACCACATATTTGTATTATTTCCACTTATTGCTAATCTAACGGAACCAAAACACATTGGCAGGCCTGGTTCGGACCAACCACCTGTCAGCTAACATTGCGCTACACGGTGTCAGATGATTCTGGCATTGCTGCTTCTACACAAGTGTCTGGTATGGGAGTGTTCTAACACTGTAACATTGCCGGGATAACTTAGAGGTGGGTCTGAAGCCTGCCCAACAGATGCAGTGCCCACCACCACGGCCACACCAGCGTAACAGTGCATCCTGCTTACCATATCAGCAGTTGTAGAGTAGATAAAGCCCTCACTCAACTCATTGTATACAAACACAGTTACGTGCAAATCTGTGGCAGTGATTGTTGTAGAGTACATTTTAGAGCAGATAAAATAATGAAAAACACTTAATTGGTACATGTATGATATGAGATCTTTTTCTCTGCCTACCTACTCTCCTTTCCTCTCTCTCTCTCTCTCTCTCTCTCTCTCTCTCTCTCTCTCTCTCTCTCT
>JAUTBQ010173779.1:0-11519 GCA_032361185.1 Lepetodrilus ovalis
ATATATATATATATATATATAGATATATATTAACATGTAGATATCTGTACATATTTTGAGATATGTGCAGATTCATTAAAACTATCGTTGAATGAATTGGCGATATCGTTAATTTGGCGCCCCAAAGAGTTAGCAAACGGTGTACGACTGGTCCAACCAAGGACCAGGAATTCCGTCACTTCCGGCTCAACCTTCTCATTCTGTGGTGTTTGCCTCAACAGTTGCTACTATATGACCACACCAGAGCAGGTGATTACACAGGTAAGACTATAACTCCAACTATATTTTTATATAGAACTGGTCCTGATGTAATATTGTCTGAGTATGCAAAACCTCTTAAAGTGTAAATCTAACAAACACACAAGAATATAATTATATATATTCTCTCTTTCAGAGAACGTCCTTCTGGGTAAATCACAATAAAACTTTGTAATTTTCATTCAACTTCATTATTAAATAAAAACAAAATAAAAAAGTACATTAAAAAAATAATAAAGTTCTTAAACGTCTTTTATCGAATGATATAATTTTTTATTTTAGAAGTTTGAATTTATTTTTGGTTAGACAAATGTTTACTACCTTCCATGGTTACGAACCTATTGATTATGTTATGCACTTACATTCATCAAATACTGCATAGAATATATTATAATGACAGAAACCTACATATCAAGTTAGATGTTTTACAATATAACAATAGGAACTACATATATAACGAGAAAATGTACCTTATCTTATTAATAATATATGTGTAACCTTAACGTCGGTAATAAAAGCACTCGGTCACGTTGACATCATATACATTTCTTTTGTCTCCACAATCAAAACGCAACTGGGTGACACAAATTTGTTCTGAAAGTGTCAAGAACTGTCCTGATTCTTAGACACGCATGCATGCAATCTTTATTAAATTTACATTTCTCAATTCGCTCCTATGAGATGTGACAAAACCGATTAACGTATCGTATTGCGTTTTGTAGAGTAAGCTACAAAATATCAAAGGGACGACATAACGTTGATGGCAAAAACGTTAGATTAACAAAGCAAAAGTTTCGGGTTTGAATCCCATTCTGGGTGCACGGTAGGCTTTCGACATTAGAAACCACGCGGAACTGATGTAGATGTATTGTATGTGTTTTCACTGTACAATAATAATCCTTGGTATCAGCAGATGTTCATTGGTCTTGCCGTAGGAAATCGTTTTCAGCGGTTTAGCATAATTTATTTACTAAATGTATCTTCATATCCACTAGGATTACCTGCATAACAATTACAGTATTATCAGTAAATGAAATGTGCTTATGAAAAATTAAATTAAATCGACTATTTAAATTTATTTAAAACAAACATTTCAGGGCTACAGATTTATCGTTTCTGCGTACATCAAAGATTCCTGCTAAAATATACTCATTGAATCAGTCTTCAGTTATTTCAATTTAGTTTTAATTGCTTCCTTAGACATGACTGTAATAAGTCTCACATAAATAGTAATCAAAAACTGCATTTAATCAATTGTAGCGAATTATTTTTTGTGTGCAAATCGGTTACTAGTATTCCTGCTAAAATATACATCATTCTTCAGTTATTCTAATTCAGTTTTAAATACGTCCTTAGAGATTTGTATAACAGGTTTAACGTAACTCTTTATCAAGTCAAGTCCTTATATAATAAATGTTGTAGCGGTTTTACAAATTTTCTGTAGCAGTCGGAGATTTCTGTTAAAATATAGTGATTCTATAATTATTACGGTAATTAAATACAAAATGTAGTTTAAAATATTTATATAACGACCCACATAACATCTACTAGGCAACTACATGTACATGTATATTATCTAATGAACTTATCGTTAACAAACAAAACTATGTTCATGATTGATTTCTGTATCAACCTTTCATTGCAGTAATGTAAAACAGCGAATGATATTGATACCATACGTGCAAAGCATACATTTCACATCCATAAATACGAACAGATAACACACTAAATTGAATTTTATTCAATATATTAACATCAATGTCTCCAGAACATGCAACATGCCCATACATTTCTTTTATGTTAGTCACATGATGCCATTTCCTGAAGGTTTAAAAGCCTTTCCACGTCACGCCTGATAAGCAATGGACGTGTTTCGCTATTTACGAAGGCTTATTTCAGGTCGGTTTACATCACCACCGTGTCGCCAATGCAAATCTCGCGATAGACAAGAGAGCTTTATAATAGCAGTCGTTATCAAACAGTTTCAGACAGGTAATACTGCTTATAATGGGTAATTTTTATTTTAAGATTTAGCCATCGTGCATGCCAAGCTTAATATCCAAAATTGGTCACGGAAACTAATGGAACAATAGCCGAATATATCAATGACAGTGAAAATAATTCCCCCCCCCCTCCCCCCATCAATTTGACTGACATTCGGTCAGCCGTAGACGCCATTTTGGTTTGCATTGCACAGAAGCACGATGTCTTAATTCCCCCCAGTAGACCACAACTAGCAGGTGCCAGCGATTTTTAGAAGTCAACCATGGTGCATAACGCTTAAAAGGGTTACTTCAATGATTGTGGTTGAGTTAAAGTAGAAAGTCGATATTACTAGACGTCATTGATGTCAACGATCAGTACTCGTTATTGTCAACTTGGTACCGATGGAAGACCGATGTTGTGAGTCGTGTGACATATACTTCTAGTCTTGGCGGAGATTCTTTTATAGACTAATAAAAAAGTAAAGACTTTTGAAGTCACTTACGCTGTAGGTTTAGGCAACTTTCTGGACATTCTGCAAATCATAAATCTTCAACGAACCCTTATACTGATTGTAGATATAGCTTAACGATATGGTTATCAGCTAAAATAAGAGTGAAATTAGTGCAAATTAGTGCATTAAATAAACTCTATACAGACCCCGTTATAACGGTCTTTGAAGCGTCCAGTATAACGGGGTCTGACAGTGCTACATGTAGCTATGGCAGTTTCAGCTCAAGTTAATTCTCTGACATTAATTCGTAATAATAATAGGATTTAGATTGTTAAAATGATGTTTTGACATACTGGTAAATAATCTAACTTGTGAAATATGTATTTTGAAATTCATGTCATTTATCCTCTCTTGAGATTTAAGAACTCCCTCTTTGTCCTTTTGAGGGAAACAATACTCATTATCAAACCGAAAAGTTAAACAAAAATCTATTTAAAAAAAAAAGAAGTGAAATGCAAATATATAACGACCCATTACATCACTTTGCTTATCAATTAAATCTGTATCTAGTAGCTGATAATATATAAATATCCCAAGATGGATGCAAGGAACAGATTCAATCGCTTTATTGCAAAATAGAAACGTTTACTAGCCTTTTTCTAGTATGGTATTTACATTATATTAATACTAAATACTTTTGATAATATATGATGACATTTTCTATACTCGGTTCATTATATGTATGACATTTACAGATAGTGTCTTGGAAATATGAGATAACCCTAAAATGTTGGATAAATGCGAATGAGAAGTTCAAGCTAAGAATCTTACAAATACAAGAATATAGGAATTTAGAAGCACAATATAAATATTTGTATCAGACTAGATCTATGTAATATCCCCGTTAGTAATATGTTCTTATCACTTTCAGTTTACGTAATAATTTACATTAAATATCCAAATAAATTCCATTTACATTAAATAAATTGTCAGTTACTCGTGTTAGTTAGATGCAGCTAGTAGTGTACGTATTTGGTTTCGCAATATAACGGATTCCTCATTATCTTCCACAAATATGAATTACAAATTAATTTACGTTTACAATTCAATAATTACCATATAGGAAATGGTTAGTAACTCGCAATACTCCGCTAGAAATAAAAAAATAACCTAATATTGCTCAAAGAATGCAAAACAATTTATAAAAAACACATGGCATTTTCTTATCAATACCTCGAATGTTTTGCCAATTTGACTGGTAGTCTTTCTGACTGACAAGCAATTCTGTTCCTTGTCAAAAGTTGCACGCAAAAGATTCCAAATCAAGCGACTCATCATCTTCTTTTATATCTAGTTTGACGTCTTCTTACAAGCCTGAGTCCTAGCTGCAAACCCTTAACATACATGTATAACCATATACAAGCAAAACAGAGCTTTCTAAGACATTTTAATTCTTTGACAAATTGAAAATTCCTTTTTTTATTGTCATCGAATACGACAGTAGAATATTTCATTTACCTGTCTTGCCCTGAGATTAAAAAAACGTTTGTTTTTTTTACAAACTCACGCTCAAGTCAAGATTTTGTTCACAAGTCCCTATCTAAAATTGTACTCGTAATCTCGGGGCGTCTTCGAAACCCCGTTCTTGAGTTCACACGACACAAGAACGGGGTTTCACTCCCCACTTATGGAGGGTTGGTGGAGGATCGGATGGGAACAAGACTAGGTACGCACTCCAGCTTTCGCAATCGGGAACACGAGATCGCGGTTCTCGGGTAACTCAAGAACGGGGTTGCGAATACGCCATCGGGGCCTGTACCTTGTTGAACAGAACGACCGTAGCGCAAACCTTACATTTGTAGCGCTATATATGTACATCATGACAATAGACGCTTAGGGGAACCCATCCTCGCAACACAGAGGTACTTATTATTACGTTGTGACTTCATAGTACCTCTCGCTCACATCTAGGGGAAAACGTGCGCCAAACAGAAAAGGAGCTAAAATAGAACCATATTCAGTGACCAATCCAAAAAGATTATATCATAAGCAAAGAGACGTACTTCCAATGTAAATTAGATGCACGTGGCCAGCAATCTACTAGCAGGAAGGATACACGCTATTTCATTGGATATATCTTTATAGCAAAATCGTCGGGAAAGTGATTTCATTGGTAAGCTGTTTGCGCACGGTTTCCCATAGGTGTGTGTGAGGGGTACTATGAAATCATAACGTAATAAGTACCTCTGGGTTGCGAGGATGTAGCGAACCACTGGTACTGCTACCTACTACCACTATTATTATTATTATTGTTTAATACTAGATATTATTAGATATTTTCATCGTTAAAACTTTGAACATATACGTTAAAAAACCAACTGTCATCTGTCCAACAGGAAAATAAAAGCTTGCTGATGAAAAAAACCCAACCATTTCAACCATAATTTCAGTTGTTTCTTGTCACAATAGAAATAAATGCCATGCAACCAGAAACCCATAGCTTAGACAGCTAAATCATCTTCAATAACTTCTGACATCACATGGCAGCACGACTGTTTTACAACTGCCTCAATTTGCTTTCAACATGTCTTCCTCGTAATTATAGATACTGACACTTTCACAACAATAATCAAACACATGCCATGTATTGCGCTGAACATTGATCTATTAGGTCTGTAATTAGCACTAACTATTAGTACCACATGCAATACAATACAATACAATTACATTGCACAGCTACTCATTTATTTGGAAGATGTCATTAAACAACAAATCGACTGACAGCTATCAGAAAGGTTTTTGTCAGTTTGTATTCAAAGAAATTGACATTAGGGACATCAGAAACAATTATTTATAAAAGGAAGATTCCCCGCAAGGCTCAGCATATTATTTGTCTCTCTGCATCTGTCGAAGTTCAAGTGACAAGGAACAAATACAGTTCGAACTAAAAAGATCCTTTGAGCAACTGTCGATAATTGCAAAACCGTGGGCAAGTACTATTCGACGATTTTTCAAGCTTATTTATCTCACACAAATGTCTGGCTGAGTACTAGCGTAGGCTTAAATGTTGTACCGACTTCGAGCAGCACAAATCGTCTTTATCCGACCCATAACAGCTATGTTGTTGTGACACAGGTCACACGTGTGTGAAGCTACACCGACAAGACCAGATAACGTTAAGGGGCCATGTTCGCGAAGCTGTCGTACACTTAACGACATCGCTAAAGTCATCAAAAAAGAAACGTTGATGTTCTCAAAAGAGTCAAATATTGTTCTCCACGAAGGTTAAAAACGATGTAGTTACGTATACACGATAGCTTAGCGAACATGCTCCTGGTAAACTCTCGAAGCAATGACAAGCCAGGGACCACATTTCGAAAGCTATCGTATACGTTACGCCTTCGTGGAGGACAATGTTATAAGGCTTAACGATGTCGTTACGTACACAATAGCTTTGGGAACATGGCCCTAGATCTAGTAAGATAATGTGTTCCACAGAACGCTCGTAGCGTCACGAGAATCGTAACACCCATACATTAACATAGATTTACGACTCCCGTTCGCTGTGATATTTTTGTGGAACGGGTGCCAGGGAATCTTTCTCAAAACTCTTGTACGGTTCTATGACATATTAGTTGCACCATAGTATGTTCTATCCTTAGCATAGGTTTACGAGAGCTGGACATCGTTTCATGAAGGTACCGTATTTACTAAAAAACCTTAACGCTTTCATAGCGATCTCTTAAATACGACGATTGGTCACGAGAGCATTGTGGTCATTTGATACCAGCTTTATGAAAGAAGACCAGGCAATATTAGGTAAAAGTCAGCCTATTATCGATGAACAATCGTTCTTTTATTAGGGAATGCAGGGCGGAATGGTGCGGTAGTGGTGGTGGTGGTAGGATGTGGTATAGGATAGTAGGGGAAGTAATTGCTACAGTGACGATCAGTAAATAGCTGCTTTAGAGTTCTAGCTATACTGAAGATTCCAAAAGATGAAGAATATCTGTCATGATTTATAATAAACTGCTGAAATGTGAAATTTCAAAATCGAACGCTACAGTACAGTATTAAAGTGTGGAGCAAATGGCCCAGTCTAGCGAGACGAAGTAGCAATTTATTACCTTTTTGTCGCGACGTGATTGGTTATCGTCATCTATTGCTTCCTTGCTGTTCGTATTTTATGACGTATAATGGATGCATTTAGGTAATCAACTTACATTTGAATATAAATCGATGAATTTCATTACACGCACATTGTGGAACGCCTCCATAGACGTGAAGAATGGAGATGAAAATCAATATTATCATCAAAGGCATGTTTAGGACGGCATAACACACACACACACACACACACACACACACACACACACACACACACACACACACACACACACACACTGTTCTAGCAGTTATAAAGTTAAAAACACACCAGCTAATTAGAGCTACTTTCCTTTTATTCCTATAAAATATGAAATGAAATTATTCTATGGATTGTTGGGGGTGGATAATTATAAAACGTCAGTATTCTCAAATAGAAATTCGTTGGTGCAGTAGGTTAACCATCTATGATCGTATGCTTTTTAAGTAGATAGACGAATGTAAATACTTGTTTTGAAGAGCTGTAATCATGTCAAATTGTTTTTTACACTTCCATGGCTACTTTGTTGTAGTGCCTATAATACATGTATGCATAACATAACATAACAAATGCAATTACAATTGAGAAACGTGTGTATTGAATTCTATTAATAATAATTTACAAGACTTACACTGATTTACAAATTCCTGTTTTATGTATGATATTTCGTATTCAGCTTGTGATGAAAATAGATGACGCCAGTAAAGTAAAGCTAGGATCTAACTTAAAGGAAAGGAAATCGTTGAATGACATTACATTGCTCTATACGTCACTTTCCACAACAATAAATTTTTTTGCAAGTTGCAGTTTCATTATCACAATGCATGTGTGCATTAATACAAATATTGGAACCCACCATGTTGAATAATTTACTTCAGAAACATGTTCTGCATACAACATGGATGTTTTCTGCGGGGATTACAAATTCATGATATTCAACTACAAGCGTCTTTCTGTCTATATCTCGACACAAGTACGGATATATTCATATCACTTCGTGCTCCGCACATAATTCACGTCAAGGGCACTATCAAATACATCTCTATTGATGTCTTCACCAATTCCATTGCCGAGGTAACGAGAATACTGACTTTGATCGTAAAATATTTTGAGAATAATTCAAATAATCTGATGTATTTCCCTCAAAAACTGTTGTTCACCGATTCCATTGTCGAGGTAACAAGAATACGGACTGTTAGACAAATGTTTTGATAATAATTGAAATAATATGATGTCTGCACCTCACAAACCGGTGTTCATTTAATTCAGAATTGTAATGTATAAACAAGAACGGGACTACACATGTCTTGGAAAATCTGAAACATTTCTGTGCCTATTCTGTGCCTATGGGACGAGTTCGAACCTGTTGTTGGGTGTGTATATATGTACTTGTGGAGTGAGATGAGCAACCACGGCAGTTTACACGTAGGTAGAATGGGTAAGATATGTTGATGGTCGCGGGAGTTACCTTTCCGACGTGATCATGATAGGATGCGCTTGTCTGTACCTGTCGCAGCACAAAGTCCATCAAGCTTGGTTCATCAATACCAGCTGGTGCTCAATCGTAGCTTTACTGGAACACTCAACGATACGGGCATTGCAACTTTCCCCTGCTGTAAACTGACAAGCCGTGATATTAGCGAACTAATCTTGAATTTAGAGATAAACATCTATTATTTATACATTAATGAAATAAAAGTAGTTTAGAAAACAATAGTTCACAAGAAACAAAACGTAAACACATAAACTAAAACCAGAACATAAATAAACAAGCAACCAAAAAATCAATCAACAAACCGAACAACCAACCAAGAAAACAAACAACAAATAAACAACAAACACTAACAACAACAACCACCACCATCACCACCACCACAACAACAACAAACAGCACAACAACAACCACAAAGGCAACACCACCAATAACAGCACCACCGCCACCACCACCACCAACAACAACAACAACAATAAAACAGACAACAACAACAACAAAAACAACAACAACATCAACAACGAATGACAGTGTTCTTGCCGGTAATTGTTACATAGAATAATAAAATATTACGATGTGCTAGCTTTCCACGAAATCATTTGGAATTTTTGCAAACCCTCAACTGAATTCTTGAGTAAAGTTTTGTATAGCTCCAAGTCACTTGTCTTATGCAAGTTAATGGAAAGACATTTACTTGAGGATGAATCGGGAACACAAATTTAGACAAATGTCTCGCGGCTAGTTCAGAAGGGATTAGAAGATTACACGATCAGGAAGTCAAAGAACATTCGATTTACACGGTAACAATCTGATTTTGATTGCAAATATATCTGTTGAAAAAAAGTGAAATACATGTAGATATTTTCAATAGTTGATTTCTGTTTGAGAAACAAATACCAACAACAATACAGTACTGTTGAAATGATAGAATAATATTCACTCACAATGAAATATATGAGTGATATTTTATTCTTTATTATTGGTTATATTGGTGTTTTGAGCCGATTTGGAAATTATGTCGCTCGCTCATATATACGGCTTGTTAATTTAAAACGGCGGGAAGCCTGCAACACCTATAAACCTCCGTGTTGCAGTAAACCCGCCAACACCGTGCGGTAAGGATGTATGAACCATACAAACGGCATTTCTTTTTGTATTGGGCTTTAGAATCGTTTCCAAATTATCTTTCACTAACATCACGATTTGTCAGTTTAGGGCAGGAGGAAACCCGCAATATACGTAGCGGTGAATGTTACAGTAAACAGGCGAGCACCTTCTGGTACTGACAGACCAATGATGATATCTGCATTGCCACTCTACAGACGGTGCATCCTATCATATATCGCGTCAGAAATGTAACTTTCGCGAACATTGCTGCCCTTCTGGGCAGGATTTGAACTCGGGACCTATCACCCGCTCTGATTTAGCTACCGCAATGGTGCAATGGTCTACAAATAGCACTTGCCCTACAACTAACGTTTATTTCAGTCTGTTGGAGAGGCCCTGCTGCAGGTGTAGTATACGAATAATGATGAGGTATGATTAATAACATTGCCCTTTATCAACATGAGGCAGTTAATTGATATACTAGTAACACACACACACGCACACACACACACACACGCACACACACAAATACACACGCACGCACGAGCGTACTGCCACCCCCCCCCCCCCCACCCCCAAACACACTGTAATTGGTTTCTCTTCCCTTTCAACAGGGACCGATCCATTTTCAACAACGTTGACAACTACGAGCCATTACGTTCCGGGCAACTCTAGATGATAAGACCAATATAGTACCGGTATTTTATAAAATACCACACATAATTATATCAACGTATCACTGGCCATGACTGCCAGACTGGCTATATATTTTTCTCAAGCAAGTATATTTCTATTCCCCTTTAACCCTCTCCCTGCTGCAGGCAACCGGTGATGCCCTAAAGAGTAGTGTCTGTGCCTAATCCAGCAGGGAGAGGGTTAAATAAATGTCATTCAATATATCCATGCAAACTGTTGGTCGACTTCCATTAATTCGTCTGGGTATTCTTTCACAAAGCTAACTTATCTACTATAAGAGGCCATATCGCTCTCTTAGCAGTGCATTAGCTATTCGCAAAGAGAGCGCTATGTTCTCGTAGTGGACAGGAGAGCTTCGTGAAAGGATACCCTGGTCTTTTGCGACATATTTGCTAATGTCATCAATGAAGTCTACTCAAGGTTACCTCAAGTTGTTTGCTGTCTGTCTGTTTACGTCACGTGATATTCTATACGAGGCTACTCGTCTTCCTTTTTCGGTTATTTCCTTTTCCGTTTCTTTGAATTACGTCTAAATTCATTTAGAGTGCGCCAGAGTTATCGGAAGTCTGATTACATCGTCCGTTTTCGTACGCGGACGACTACAAATAGATCAGGTGATGACTGTGTATACGTAAAAGGACAAACCATTATACAAATCTTGACGTCTTATCATTCAATCTTCAGATCTCGATTTGGCCATCCTCGATTGTCCAACCGCAATGATTTGTTCCTGAGAGTCAGTATTAGTCGATAAAACAAGCAAGTCGATGTAATCCTGACCTGATACCTTTGTCCAACACACAAGATGGACGTGTTAATCTCAGCGTAAGAGTGGAACTGTTAAAGCAGGTCCTGGAATGCCCTTCACAAAACGGTCGTACTGTATTATTCTGGTGTAACTCGAAGCTTACATCACTTCCTGTTATAGTAGGGTCATGGTGGCGAATGCCTTCATTTCTGCCGAGACTACAGTATGACCGTTTCGTGAAAACTCGGGCCTGGAAGATGAAGTAAGTCGAGTAAATCCCCGACAAAATGAACTCTGTGATGGAACGCTCTCAAAGAATCCAACACCGGGGACAATCATGCCTTCGGACGTTGTGTATGAAATTTGATTAAATCCTGATTTCGTCGCCGATTACCTGTGTCATCTTGAAATGTCAAGCGTAGATCTACAGGAGAAGCTCCGTGATTTCGCTCAGAAAATGTCTGACGTTTACTTTGATTATTCTGCAGGGAACAATGGCAAGAATTGAGTAGAAAATAAAACCAGTGAGAAAACTAATTGTGAGGGATACCATTGCGTTTGTGTGTGGAAGAGAGAGAGAGAGAGAGAGAGAGAGAGAGAGAGAGAGAGAGAGAGAGAGAGAGAGAGAGAGAGAGAG
>JAUTBQ010173790.1:0-11519 GCA_032361185.1 Lepetodrilus ovalis
CAGTCTGTTTATATAGGAGTATACCTTCAAGGTAACGTCTATGAATAGTGAGACATCTCTGAAAACGATAGGTGATTGGCTGGTATGTTTGGTTTTAATCTTGCGAAAGTGAATTTCCGAAGTCAAAATATAGGACAAGCCCAAGAATAAGCGCTAATGTGCCAGCCAATCACCTGTGCGTATTTTAAGTCTCGTCTGGTACTATTTTCGGTGACCGGTTAAAGGCGTCTGGATCGTGACATTGTTTTTGTGACCTTTTTGTGCATATAGGTTTTTGACCAGTTTATGTCACCAGACGTTAAATGGATCTTGGGCTATCTCGTGTCTACTTACACTCCCTATCCTGTCTATCATACAAGTATCGGTAATGTAAGAATCAAAACACTCACTCACGATAGGAATAATTAATAATGTAGGAACTGTGAAACACATGGACAAAAACTGAGACAATAACTGAGACCCTGGTGACACTTGTAAATTCCATCTGGTCATTTAATTGTGAAACATGTGTTAATAGATCATGTACATTAGTTGACATTAATGTGACGATCATGACTTAATTAATCATGACTTAATTAATTTATGAGTTCTGGCTGGTTTTTCTGTGTGTCCAAAAATGGCTGGCATGTGAGAGTTGATGTTGGTATACTAGAGGTGCTAGCAGCTCTGACGCTGATCGAATGCTTCACTGTGCGTCTTCTAAAGTAGTACAGTGCTCCCTCAATATAACACGGTCCGATGCACAGCGGATTTGGATATAATGTGGAGTCTGACGTGGATTCCAATTTTATTTTCGTTTTCCCTGTAATAATATATAAGGCGGGTACTATAACACTGGGGGTATGTCATGGACACCAACTTCAGCATTATATCGAGGGGACACTATGTAGATGCTTGGCAGGCCTGTGCACATGAGGACAGCTCTGCTCGACCCTACAATTTAGATGTATTCAGTACGATCTTTTGGCTTCACCTCCCTGCTCGATTAAAATAGCGTGACATTAACTTGCTGCTGAATAAAATTGGTAGGAATTATGTCACTGCTGAAGGGTAACATTCACAACCACTATACTCTGCGGATATTACTCGTATGAAGCAAACATTGTTTCCATTGTAAATATCACATGTTCAGGTGTAACTGTGAAATTATATAATTTTTAATGCAAAAATAAGTGAGATACAATCAATGTAATGTGAAAAGAGTTCAAAAGTTTCTTTTTTCAAACAATGTGGAAATAATGTATGTGATCGATAATATCATTTTACAGGATTGATGTTTTAGTTTTGATTATTTTCTAAATACAGTGTCCCCTCGATATTACACGATTCAATACAGAGTGGATTCGGATATAAGGCTGGGTCAGATGTGGATCCCATTTTTATTTTTTGTTATTTACCTGTACTATTATATCGAGGGGACACTGTATATATAAATGCCAGAAAAATAATCATGATTACCATAATAACCCTAATAATATAAATCCCCATATAGTTTGAACACTTAAATTAATTGACAAAAATGATTTTGCCCCAACATACGAACACACAAACATTTTTTTTTAAATCGTAATTATCTGATCATTTTAGCACAATATATTATTTTTTTAAGTTACAAATTTCATAAAGTCCTCCATCTATTTACCTTTTCATTTACAACCATATTTGTACATTAATTTGGTTGTCTCTATTTGAACACCAATTGTTTCCAATTTTACTATTTTTCTAATAATTTGAACAGCTACAAATTTAATTAGCCTCTCCTGTTCAAATTTTTAGGGTAATTATGGTATTTTAATCTGAACATATGCAAGGATAAAATATTTTTCCTTAAGGTCAAAGCTCATTATATTTATTAATTGTTTTATTAGCATTACTAACCATAGTCTCCGAGTATGTAGGAAAGAACACATTTCAGTTCCTTGTTGTTGGTCAAACCATCAAGAACGCTCTTCAATGATTTATTTGTGTACTTGAAGTAGCTACCAAAGAAGAAGTGGAATAGACCTGTTGCCACTAACAACCGTGACAGCCATTTTGGAAGTACTTTCAGCATCACTGGACCAGCTTGGCTCTTCATAACTTCCTACAATGACAACAGAACCTGTCAACTCATGCAATGTTTTAATCAGATTTAACCAAAATATATTTTTGCATATAAATTTAAATACCAGAACTTGCCTTGTTCAAATTATAGTTTATGGCAAGAAAGTTAATAAATACAGGGTTGCATTCAACAGAAAATGTTGACCTACAAGAGTTATGTCCCTTCCTTGTTCTGATCCTTCTGTAGAATGGGACCTATATTTTCTAATCTAAACAGCAATCAAAGCTTTAATACTTTAAAAATGACTAGCCTGAATAGTGATACAAATAGCAAAATAACATGAATTTCTACTAGTCCTTAGGATACCTTTAGCACGGGAAGAAATGGCCCAGGCTAGTGGGATAGTTTTAATTTTAATGGCTGTTAAAGAAGTGTATTATCATTTACAACAAATTCAGCTGTGTGTGTGTACATGGTACGTATCATCCTCATACACAAGAGGTACTTATTATTACGTTCTCACTTCAGTACGATAGTACCTCTGGCATACATCTAGGAGAAAACTTGTGCAAACAGCCAATCAACAAAATTATTTCCCACCCCCACACACCCCCCGGATGATTTTGCTGTAAAAAAACTATCCGATGAAATAATAATATAATAATAATAAAAATTAAATATTTGTATAGCGCAAAAATCCAGCATAGCGCTGCTCAGATGCGCTTTGTGTGAGTCTGAGTAAACAGGAACAATTGTCAGAATGCAGACATCGAGACGATCTAGTTGTCAAATGCCTGTTTTTTGCATACGGTATCTATTGCATATGTTCCGAATCAGACTAGGTTTTCCCCAAGTTTCAGGGGAAGCCCCTTACACTAAATGACATTGTGGAAGTGATCAAATGAAACCTGCTTTGTGAGGGTCTGGAGGCTGTCTCATGTTAACAGCGTGTAAATATGTCACCTCGGTGTACATTCTGGATGTTATGTTCTGTCGTATAAAACTCAGAACTCGGTATGAATTATTGAACACTCGACATAACAACATTGTTTACCAAACCTGAAAGGAAACCGATAATTACCGTTAAAGAAAAGTTTTTGCATTCCTCTACAAGGTATACACATCGATCTCATTTTAAGTGGGTTTTAAGTACAAACATGTATCAGTTATCAGTTACGATGTCAAATATGTATCAGTTATCAGTTACGATGTCAAATATGATTCACTTGTGATGAGTCGTTTTAACAGGATTCTCAGCATTGTATGAAGGTTTCACTACGTTTTATTGGATCATGAACATCTTATCACCTGATCATTTGTGTCACTAAGTATATGGTCTCATGTCTTATAAGGTTCATGTCAACGTGACCGGTAAATTTTAGAAAACCCATAGAATAAGTTTGCAATTAAGGATTGACTGTCATTTTGTTTACGTTCATCGAGGTATGAATGTAAAAACCGATATGCAAACTATGAATCCGCGAAGTGGTTCATACAAAAGTTTGCGCATCGGTTTTTACATTTATACCTCGATGAACGTAAACAAAATGACAGTCAAACCTTATAAATAAATTACATAATACATCAGTGGAGATTACGTTCATTTAATTAATAGTCTGAAATTACCATAAGAAAGTTTTTATTAACTTCCAAGCGCTGCACAGTAATATTCCAACTGAAATGTATTACAGTGTTGATTCGTCGCGACCAGTAAACCGTCAATCAAGAAGCAAATTTCTTTGTCTGCAGAAAACTGTTAGCAAACATGCTGCACACATTGGGAAAATGTATGTGTGCCATCAGGGCACATTGGCATGATATTATTTTGGGCCATTTATAGCGCGTCCTAGAAAGAACACTGTTACAGGATACATTATTCACGAGTGATGTTTTAACTTTTTATTTTCACGCAACATGCTCAAAACAATGTTTAAAAAATTATCAATATGAGAAAATATATACAAAGATATAAAGGGATATAATATATCAATATCAATAAGTGTATTATGATGCTTTTTCCATTTAATTAGTCCATTTGCACAATTAATCATTCATAATTATGGCTTCAATTTTTGGCAATTTTGCCAAACATTTAACTCTCTTCCATCATTATCATCCTTATGGAATATCTTGAAACAAACAAGTCTCTTCAGAAAGGACGGCAATGGAAGCTGCTTCACAGACTGTTGAATGCTTTCCGTACCACCTCCCAAGACTTTCCGTATACGGAAACACGCCAGTTCTTTGAGCGTCCATGGATTTCTAGAGAGGTAGAGGAGCAATTCAGAAATATCCGTGTCCTTGATGGCCAATGGAATGGCGGTGCTTCGTAGCCAGCGTTCCGCGGAGACGTCGTAGCCTCCTTCCAGCATCATCAACAACAGCTCTTCCTCGCCACGCAACGACGCCAGATACAACGGAGTCTGTCGTGCGTAGTTCTCGATGCACATTACGACGTTCTTCTCGATCAGAAACTGGGCGACGGCCTGCTTGTTGTAATACACCGAGAGGTGAAAGGCTGTGTACCCGTTGATATTCTTTTCGTTGACACTGATTCCTTTTTTGTGGATCATTTTCACTATCTCTAAATGCCCACTGCTGACAGCGATATGGAAACTGTTTTCGTCGTCGTTAGTTTTTTGGTGTATGGATGCATTGGCATCGAGTAAAGTCTTTACCACGTTCTCGTACCCGTAGCAGACTGCCGTGTGAAGCGCAGTCCATCCGTCACGATCCGCGCGGTTCACGTCGCCCCCGTTTTGTATGAGCACTTGACACACCTCGGCATGGCCCAGACAGGTGGCCGCGTGCATGGGCGTGAAGCCGTCGATCTGGGCGATGTTCACGCACGCTCCCGCTGTCAGGAGATAGTTTGCAATCTCCACGTGACCGTAGGTCGCGACCCAGTGCAGAGGAGTCCGATGATCGCTGTCACGGCTGTTGATGTCGACGCCACGATTCACAAGTTTGCGGATGATCCCGAGGTGACCCTTCGATGCCGCGATGTGTATGGGCCGTCGGAACCACATGTGATCCGAGAGGTCCTGCTGGAGTGTGTCGCATCCATTCTGCAGCAGCAGGTCCACAATGGCCTCCGACCCGTTGTTGATGGCCCGACACAGAGGGTTCTGTCCCTCAAACACGAAGTTCGGCGACAGCTCGGTGGTTTTAAGCCAAGTCTGGACAGCATCGATGTCGTTGTCGTTGATGGCAGCGAGGAGAACGGGGAATTGATCTCTGGACGACTGGCACACTGGGAGACTGCTACTCATCCTGACCTCTGCAGTTGTGAAAAAGACAAAATTGGGAAAATAGAAATTGTTTGACCTTGGAATACCTCGACATTAGTATTTAACTATGTTTTGATTGATTGAATTATTGCTTTACGTCGCAGCGGGAATATCTCACCCATAGGCGACAACTATGTATTTAACTAGTGTGAACCGACCTTCATCAAATGGTAAACACATGTCAAATTCATAAAAGACGTATTACATAATGATTTGGATAATATAATATTGACGTTCAACTTGAACCCTCGCTGCATTATGCATAAGCGGTTTTTAAAAACAAATAGTCTATTTTTGCGATATCGTTTATTTCAAAGTTTCAGTTGTTTGTGACAATCCTATCACAGTCCTCAGACTCCTGTCACGAAAATATTAGCTATGTCCTGTAATCTCCATAGTGTAAACTAAACAGAAACAAAATCTCGTCTTGTCCTATCTTGCGGACATCAGCAGAGAGAGTAACCAATATTCGTGGCACTGACAGGCCCCTGACATCAGTTTTCAGAGTGTCTGATGGGTTCCATTGCTCATGACATAACTAGACTTTGCAGCTTTGTTTCGTATATGTATTAGTATATTGCCACAGTCAAAAGCAATCATTTACCTGCAGCATCGAGTCATTTTGCTTAGTGGATAGAAAGTTGTTTGTACGTCGGCCATGGATGACAGATCAAGGGAGATAATCAAATCGGTTGTTCATTAGAAAAGTGCCACGGTATCTTGCGGTTCCATTCTCGTCATCGTATGAGTATCTGCCAATATTTATAATTTACATAAATAAAGATTTGCAATGATATTATAAAACAGAGCAGAAATATATTCAAATATAAAGTCCATTGAAGACAGATCAACCGAAAATGCATCGATTAGAAAGTGCTTCTAAAAAAACATTGATTATCAGGCCAATCATCGATCCATAAGCGATGTATTAATTTATCGACTACTGGTACTACTAGTACTAGACAAATATAAGTATGCATCAAGAGCTAGTAATGATCTAAAAGAGAAATACTAACTGGAATAAAAGATAATATAGTTATATAATTTATGATAGCTATGTTGCTCTATTTAATATTTGGTACACGGTTCTATATCAACCTGATGATAAAAATGTTCATAAAATTGATATAAAAATTAATATTGGTTATCAAAAATCCTGGGTACTCTTTCATTAAGCTATCTTCTCCACTAAGGTACCATGGCGCTCTCTTTGCCGATAGTTATATGGTCTCTTAGTAGATAAGAGAGCTTTGTGAAAGGTAGACAAAGTAGCTTCGTCTCCATAATGCTTCTGCTATCCGCTATAATATAGCGTAATGCATATGGAGTGATAGACGTCTGGATTTCTGGACTATGTGAAAGGATACCCTGTTTGTAAAACTTGAATGATAAAAACAGAGCATAAATTCCAGTTTGTTCTTATTTTCAATAAGACCACCAACACAACTGAACAGAATACAATGCATACATAGGCTACTATTACTTATTGATTGCAACTCTTATATATAAAAAATAAATAAAATACTGGTACTTTAATTGTAGAATCAATTTTAAAAGGCCTAAGTTTCTTGGGAAAATGTAAACAAATGAAACGTATTTATTCACAAAATAATATTCATGTTTTACAAAATACTAGTATGTACTTTGGACCGTGATGCACTCAAACAGGAAAGTATTGTGCACCTGGAAACAATACGAAAATAGACGCAGGGTAATCGATAATAATCAGTCATGCGTGAAAATCTCTAATAGGGATGTTAGTATGTTCAATGATTATGCATCAAAGGTCACGCAATATTGAAACATTTCTCGAAAGCTGGAAATGTGTTCTGATATTCCATGAACGATCATACAATATACGTTTATTCTCAATACCTATATAGCAGATGCGGTATGTCGATCCGTATGAGATGAGTATTAATAAAAGCACATTGCAAGACCATTCCATTCTGTAAAACATGTCAGCTTAAATTAAAGGTACCGGATATACTCATAAAACTCTTATTGTATGCCATAACATTTTGACATAATTCGGCTTCCCTGGTGTATTTTCTGCCAACAGACACGATCAAACTTCTCCTTCTTTTAATTACAATCAAAGGCGATAAGAAAATCATCAACAATAACATAAGCCAACAAAGCTGTTCCCTTTATACGGAGGTTAGATATAAATCATTAACGACATTTTCGATTTCCAGCTCGGCGCATAAAATATTAAAGTCTTCGAGCAGTCACAGATCAATGATGCAAATATGCGTATACAACGAGTGGGCAAGAATACCTATACATTGATACCGGTGCGGTATTCATATAACCACTCTGTACCTGCGCTGACCCCAAACTAATATACTCTAAGTACCATACTCTACTGTGCAATAATTAATGCCTCCAGCACCTCCGTGTTAGACAATACGTGGAGATAATCCACTACTCTAGACTGACTTTCGGATAAGCTCTGGTACTGATCACGATCGTATCATTTGAGTGGTGCTATCAAGAGAGGATATTATTATACGTATACAAGCAACGCTATAGAAGTATCCTAGAAGATTTGCATGCGTGTCTTGCAATCGGAGTTGTATACCGCACCTTTATATCTCCGTTGCCTGCAAACGCGGGAGGCGTTCTATACTGCTATAGTTAGGAGACTTAAAAATCCGTTACGGTAGAGCCTGACAGCAGAAAATACACGTGTGCCTTTCACGCGCTCACGTGCCGACTATAAACAACCTGTGTTACCAGTCAAGTTGTGTGTGTGCGCGTGTGTCTGTGTTTGAGATTAACAAAAGAAGCCAGTTTCATCTTCATTGTTTTAAGGTAAGAGATTGTTTCTATGTCTGTCTTGTGTCTGTCTACCTCAGCTTGTTCATTCATTCTTTCTTACAAACCTCTTAATTGCTAAAACATGTGTCTGCATAGTCGCAACAAAGAAACCCGCACCGATAATTGAGAAGGGAACGCGTCGGTACGTTGAAGGAGAGTTTCATGTTCAATGCCATTCGAGCTTTTATCATTGGCATTCCATAGGGTCTCGAGCTTGGTTTGGCGTAGATCAACTAGCTGACATGTAGGAACCACAGTCCTATATGGTAGGTGGCAAAAGCCGTCCTGTAGCATTAGCGGAATCACTGTCGGGTCATTTCAGTTTGCACACATGGTTTTCATTGAGGATTCCTCGATGTCAAGAGACTATATGTTTCTCCCACAACTTCCGGTTATGGTGTATGTACGTAGTCTATTATTATAATCATATAACAGTGTGCGAGTGACGAAAAAAACCAGTATGCGAGTTTGTCTATGATACTGGTTCTATTTGGCTTGGCACCTTTTAAGAATGTTCAGTAAATTACTTTTCAGCGTGATAATTCGACAAGCAAGGATGATGTTGGTTACTAACATTTATTGTAATATATTGTTTAACATACATGCGCAGCCGCTATTTATCAACCACTATCTAACTTTTATTGCGTATATTTTAAAGTGTAACTCTTTCATTGAAGGCAAAGAATTACATGAAAATATATGATCGTAATTCTTTGAAAATATACATCAAAAATAGTAATTCCATATTTTATAAGTATCACAGACCAAGTATTGAATACATCAACTAAAATATTATTATATTTATTTCAAGTCAAATTGCCTGAAATGATTGGTCCACGTGACCTTCATAACATCCAGATCATCCATCAATAATAAAATACGTTGTAAAGTGTAAACTGCTCCGAATGATATGGGTTTTCTCGTGGATTAAAATAATATCCTTGTCTGATCCAATTATGTATGCAATGTCTTATATGTTTTTAACACCTTTGAATACTATTATATATTTTGTATGCATGGTATTTCCTACAACTGCAAGCTCTTTATATCGCTTATCGGAAGGATTGTGGAAATGTTTTGAGCAACCATGTTTGTTGTTCTTCTTCTTCTTTTATTTTTTATATTTTTTATTGTATAATGTTTTTTTCTTTTTTTCTTTCTTCTTTTTTGTTGTTGTTCTTCTTGTTGTTCTTCTTCCTTTTCTTCTTCTTCTTCTTCTTCTTCTTCTTCTTCTTCTTCTTCTTCTTCTTCTTCTTCGTGTGTGTGTGTTGTGTGTGTTGTGTGTGTGTGTGTGTGTGTGTGTGTGTGTGTGTGTGTGTATGTGTGCGTGTGTATGTGTGTATGTGTGTGCGTGTGTTCGTGCGTGCGTGAGTGCGTGCGTCTATGTGTGCTTTTATTGAGGTTTAGAGCCGCTGTTAAGTTTCTTACACTTGGTAGACTATAGTATGGGCATATTATTATGGATTGCATGCTATATCAGATCTTATGATAGGAAACTTGACTTGCTTTCATTGACGTAATTATTCTCCAGAAATCAGTCTCTATATCTAAGAAGGTGATTCTAATCTATCTCCTTTATTCCTATACTGTTTACCTGGCAACCACAAAACTAACAAATAATATTCATTGATAATAAATGCTTACTAATCAACCGAATATGTCATTACCTTAGCTTCATCGCTTACATTCAGATGACGTTTCCCAAAGGTACCCCAAACAGTTATGATTGGCCATTGAGGTCATGGAAGGTTTTTGATGTCTGCGACACTAACATTAAATAGATGTATTTATCAACATATGTATCTTGTTATTTGAAGGTTTATGGTTCTACAGCTTGACGACCAAGGCGAGAAACGCTATACAGTGTATTTGTGAATGAAATCAGATTAAATTGATCATGATGGGCTTCTCATCTACCAACATGTATGTTCACATTGTCTCAAGCAATGGAATTTCTTGGTTGCAAAAGTTAAACAAAAATATATTTAAAGTAATACAGCTGTTTCCATCTGTTCTATAATATTTTATTTATTTAGCCACCGAGTAATTACATCCATTATTTGAATTTGTAAGCAATATGTTCCTAATAGTTAATTTAACGGATATTGTACGTCGCTTCATAGACACATTTCATATCTCTTCTACTGACGCTTCCAATGAGCTATGATATCATTGTGTATGACTGCCAATTACTGCGTTCAATTTTCTTTAATCATTTCGCTCCAGGTACCATCTTCGGCAATATTACTGCATCATGTACCGTGAATATTGTCTGCGTTTAGCAATTATCGTTTTCGTTTCCGTTACGACATAGTTCTTAATGTTAATTTTATTTGAGATACGTCCAAATGGATTAATAAATTGCTGGAATTTGTTTAATCATTTCACTGCAGAATGTCGTTTCCCCAACAGATTCCGTAATATTGCGTCCATTAAATTGCCATATTTTCACATTTAAGCCTTAAATAGCCCATGAAGCACATATTCCATACAGGCTGTCTAGATCAACAGTGCTGTGGCCATTGTATCGGTCTGTGTACACTAAGGTTATAATAACCGTAGACACGAAGACGACCCGAGGGTATATAACTGGTACAGGCTGAACAAAGAGGATGCATTGAAACTGTTATTACTGGAGACCCGGACACCTGCCAAGAACAATGCTTTCTGTGGACTGAGACTTTGGAGGGAACACCTGTGGAACCGTCATGTCAGGACGACCCTCAATAACTCCACCCCCATGCACCCTCCTCCTGCTCCTCCTCCTGCTCCTCCTCCTCCTCTTCTTCTCCTCCTCCTCTTCTTCTCCTCCTCTTCTCCTCCCATTCCTCACCCACGATCGACAGATACTGATGACTAGTTTTCCATATTGAGGAATCCATGTAGATGTTTCTGATGCTCGTGTTTCATCCTGAAGAATTCGACTTGGAACACGTGTGAATGGACGTCATGCAATGCACTCGCACTAAAAGTGACGCACCTGCCACGTGTTTGCTAGGTAAAGGAACGTGGCAACATATGTTTTCGCCTCAAGCATAATTCAGATCATTGTTGGGAATAATAAATAAACATGTATACCGGCATATCAAAGTAGCCCAGTTGCCGGACTTGCTAGAGGTATATATACCCATGTACACGTTCTTTCTACATATTTTCATAACTCCTTCCTTCCTCATCCAATCTTTCTCTCATATATACCGAGAGAGAGCGAGAGAGAGAGAGAGAGCGAGAGAGAGAGAGAGGGAGGGAAAGTCGTACAAATATATTCTTATACATGTAGTAGGGTCTAGTGTACATACATGTGCGTCTCTCTCTCTCTCTCTCTCTCTCTCTCTCTCTCTCTCTCTCTCTCTCTCTCTCTC
>JAUTBQ010173801.1:0-11517 GCA_032361185.1 Lepetodrilus ovalis
TGTTCATGAATTGTTTTTTGGATGTGTGTGGGTTGGTGTTTCACTGTTTATGCTTTCTATGCTTAAAAATTGTTAAACAAATGCAACTGGTTTGGAATCAGTATGTGCATCATGACATACCAAGAAGCTAATTTAAACGGATGGGTTGTGTATAATATAGGGTTGTTTTGTACTCCTACAGATTGGTTGGTTGATTTGGGGTTTAAAGTCACTTTCTAGATTCTTTCACAAATATCATGACTTGCATGCATATGTACTGCTCGACAAGTCTGTACTTCCATCAGTTTCTATAGTGCTAGTTCACTTAGAATATCATGCCGCAGATAGAACAATGATACCCCACTCAGACACAGTACTCCTACAGAAAAAGGGGCCTATTCTCGAAACTTTCTTACGATCTTCTTAGCCTAAGGCCCTACTATACGAACCTTTAAGATGTCGTACGATGGTAAGAAAGTTTCGAGAATAAGTCCCTTGATCTCAGATCATGATGTGAAGTCTGGTAACACATATAGATACGTCACTCGCTTTTTCCTTGTGTACGAAGTATGATAGTTGAAAAAACTAAAACCCACTACTAACGTCTTCCACAAATAGGAGGTAACTGTGAACACAAGCATATTATTTGCTTTATGGGACGTATACTCTTGGATATCTCGTGGAACCCCGCCGCGTCTCACTTAAGGTCACGTGGCCCCGACCAACGAGAGTCACGCGAGATGACATCCAAGTGTTGCCCCCTACCGTCACGAAATTAGATTGGTATCCCAACGGTATTTAACCACCCTGGGTTGATGACTATGGTAATTGTAGTGTACAGGATAGAAGTAACGCGGGCTACTCACGCCATATTGAAAACAGATGGGCAGTATCGCGAATTTTAAGCCTAAGTGGCCGAAATTGGACGGCTATATGAAGAGAGAAATCGTACGTAAACGATTCGTGCGTCCACTTGAGTACTGTATCCACTGTATAACCATTAGCTATCAAAAATAGGGTTTTAATTGTCACATCAAAGGTCAGTGGTTAAGTAGCCGAATCTTCTAAGCTTAATTAGCAGTAAATGATTAATTGAATTACGCGGAGAGGCACATGTGAGCAAAAGGACAAATACGACGAGAAGACGTTCCATTTACTTTGACGTACAATTTTCGTCCCGCGTGTACATGCCGTGTATTAGCGTGGAGTAACGTTAACTGGCCCGTGTGTCGTGTAGACGTAGACGTAAACTCCTATTCTAGTCCATATTTAACCATTGTTATTTAGCCATATACTTTAGTAATAAAGCATGGCACTGCCACATTACAGTGTAAATAATAAATTTACGAATTACTAATAAATGTATGAATGTATTTAAATTTACGAATTAATAATAAATTAAATAAATGCCTAAATATTGAAATTAGAAAATTCAGGGTAACCCTTGCCACCTGTGTAATGTGTCTATGCCTAATGTTATAGTCTACATTTCTCAGCAGACCAGTGTATTCCTATGTCGTTCGAAATACTGACACAATCCTCTACCTGTAAGTCATTCAGGGAACCCTTTCACGAAGCTCTCTGACTTACCTACTAAGACATCATAGCGCTCTCTTAGCGGTGCATTAGCTATCGGCAAAGAGAACGCTATGGTCTCTTGGTGTACAAGAGAGCTTCGTGAAAGGATACCCTGAAATCTAAATGATACATGCATTTTCTAACAAGGCAGCACATCTTCGACTAGTATCATACTGTTTGGACTGGTTCTGTCAGCTTTCACTGCTTGTCTTTTAAAGCCTCAACACCGCATTCATCTCCTGTAACAAGTAGACGGGAACCAGCTCGATGTGGCTGTTAGACCTGTTATACACTGACAGCGTTGCAAGCCATATTAATTGCTCCATCGCCTTCTACAAGGGCCCGTGTCTATTCCGTGTCCATCCTTTATGAACACCGAGCCGACACACTTATGATAGTCATTCGACGAAATTCTCAGGTGATCGATATACTGGGTGAATGTCATAGGGAACAGAGATGCGTTTCGAACTATTTGTTTCCGTAATCGTACCTTTCGTTTAGTGTTCGAGGTCACTCTTATGAATGAATGAATTAGGTTCGTAAATTAGAATTAGTACATGGTTGGTCTCGCTTATGAACATCTACAATCAAATTGGTTGGCCTAACTTGGCTGATCTCACTTGAGAACGTCTTCTGGTTGGTCTCACTTGAGAACGTCTTCAATCATCCTGGTTGGCCAAACTTGGCTGGTCTCACTTGATAACATATTCTGGTTGGTCTCACTTGAGAACGTCTTCAACCATCTTGGTTGGCCAAACTTGGCTGGTCTCACTTAATAACGTATTCTGGTTGGTCTCACTTGAGAACGTACACAACGATCTTGTTTGGAAGGGAAAGCATACAAATATCTTGTACAGAAAGTCTACAACCATTTTATTGAGAATGTCTACAGACATCTTGGTTAGTCTCACTTGAGAACGTCCGAATGGCCTTATTTTCAAGACAAAATAGCTCTCTTAACTCGATATTATCATATTGAATATCACTATCTGAACGTCGCTGGTTGTTTTAATCAGACGTGTTGGAATATATTTACTTTACTTTGTATCTTAAAGTTCACTTTGCTCAAGTCTTTTACACGACAAATATTCCAGTTACTGTAAATCATGAAATTTACGGTGATACTGTAGTCTTGTAAGTGTTCAAGAAAACAATGATATATTAAATATGTTCCCGTTTCCTTCGCTAACATTTCTATTATTATACTATTTATGGAAAAGAGGAGATAATTGGGTCGGCCACACTCCATCAATGGAAAAACAAACCAATCTATTAATGCTGCGGACATTAGATCGAGGAAATTGCAATATTTCAACATGCAGCGATAGTAACGCAAACGTCTATTTAACCCTCTTTCTGCTGGATTTGGCACAGACACAGCTCTAAGGACATCTCCGGTTGCCTTCAACATGGAGAGTGTTAAGGAAAGGCGCTTGGTCTTCTCTACAGCTCCAATGAAGCACGCCGAAATAAATTATTAATACCCTATGATTGCTTAAGTACGTCTAGTAGCTTTTAAAATAGTAATACAATCGTGTCCTGTCCATAAGAAGCACACCTTCCAAGGTGGAATAATAGCTCTATTTATCGGAATAATAGCTCTACAGAGCTAATGTTCTTTGTTATTTACATAACCGACGTTAAATTAAGTTTCTTCTTCCGGTTCAATATCATTATGGTGTGGATATATATATGTATAGTAGTTTGAGTTAATAATCTCATATTTAGATTGTATTTATACCATTTTATTATTGCGTTTCAGTCACGGTAGATAGATGTATAGTAAGTCATTACATTAACCTCGTATTATTTTGTTACGGGCATAAACTGTTGACGCCATTATTATTAGTATAGATAGATAGTTTTTCTTTCCTCCAATACATTCGGAGAGTAGCATGAATATGTCATAAAATACATATACCGTTATTGGATAGCCTTCAATGATAACAGTAAAACTGCTTTATTTTGTATGTCGCTATTTTGGTATATTTTAGGATAACTTCGCAATGTACTCTATATACACTATCAACAATTGTTTAAGTTTATAGTAAATGTCAAGTCTCTACTCGTGCAATGGATGACACCATTTTGACCAGTATTTACGACTACGAAGGCCTATTATCGCCATAAACTGCTACCATCCTCCAAACATTGTTCCAGCTCGAGGGCAGTTATTAGCCCGTAATCGTAGGATCATTTACAGGCAAGAGGGTATCATTCACCGTATTTCCACCCCTACAGTTAATTTACGGTGATACTATTATTATCTGGAGGGATCATTACCGTCCCCCTTTGCATTGTCGAACAGGGAGAAGGCACACATTTGTGACAACAAAGGGTCTCCGTATGGTCCTTCACAGCATCAGACTGGCTTCCTTCTCAGCTGTCCGGGAACCCTTGTCTTTCACAACGAGGCTCGCGTCATGAGATACGTCTACGAGCGCATGATGCAACTCCACACATTAGCGTCATAGCACGAGTCCACACGACGTTATTCCGTCTCTGTTTGCGCTCTCTTATTTAGCCGGGCGCTTGCCCACTTGCGCCTTACAAAGCAGACACTGTTCTCGCTGACCGACGGCGGAGCTTTAATCCGGCGTTTGTGTTCTTCTTGTTTCGGCTGATACGACGTCCAGCTGGTAAATATTGAAGAGGCGTGAGAAAGGGGGGATCATTGTCCAGTAAACTGCGGACCACCTAGACGCACGCACACGCGTTCCCCCCAAAACTGGCGCCCCCTGTGAAGCGCGCACGTGGTGCCTCTTTAGCTTCAAAGACGTCGGAACACTTTGAGGTCCCGGCAGAGGAGATCTTGTCATTCTGTGTCCTGCATCACGCGTAACAAGCAACAGACACAGTACTAACAACACCCCAGTCATACACACGCCGGAGAAGACGCTGAACTGGTTTTAATATCCGTCAATTAAGCCTTACATCTTCCCCCGTCTCATTAGACGCCATGATGTGGTCTCGTTTAGTCACGTCATTACATTCATTCATGACTCGTTCCCTGTATTAATGGGCACTCGTGCCTAGCGTAATTGGCCGATTCGCCACAACTATACCTTCTACATACAAATCAATTTTAATATAAGTATATTATTTTATTAGTTATTCGAGGAATCATTTGTTTAATATGTGGCCATGGAGTTATTGGTCCTGGCGTCCATCTGTAGTTTTTAAAAAAAAGGTATTTAGCTCTTTCCCATCCCAGTGTCATCAATAGTAATGGTGTGTCCTTATCTATAGGAAAATCTTATCTTGATGTCTGGCGAAAGAGTGGGATTAAACGGCATCCCCATTCCCAATATATACGTCAGTATACACGAGCCCGTCGAGATTCACAGCCACAGTCACGACTATATAGCGCCCTCTACAGGTAGAATTCAGCGAGTGTCGTTTTCTCCACACTAACCACCGATCTATAGCCATAGCTTCCCGAAATACAAACTTGTCGCAAGATTTCAGTTTCTATTCTACAAATATGGCGCCACCGGGTATTAAATATACACGACTGTATTTATTTCTAGGAACAATAATGAGCGAGAGGCACACAATCTTGATCACCTGATATCGACAGAAATTAATTATACATATAACGTTGATTAATTGAAATACTAAATTAAGGGAGTTCCTCACTTGATCAGGACAAAGTTGATGAAAACTGCAAGCTTGGCAAGATCTTGAGCTGCCGTAATTAATCCCAGTTAATTGAGGTATATTCTTGAACGGGTCGCATTCAGGTAAGACTACCAGTTATATAACACTTGGCTTCTCACACACGCACTCGTACACACACACACACACGCACTCGTACACACACACACACACACACACACACACACAGAGGTCGTGGATATAGTTCTGAATCGATATTCGATGCTACCTACAAGAAGTGCATATAGGTCAGTCATACGTAATTTGAACTTTCAATTCCGTTCGTACATAATGTTTAGTATGACAAACAATGGCAAAACGTTCACGAATAGTATACTAGGTCGCACTTGCAACAAATACTGATGTAATGTAGATGGTATATCTGCCCAATAGATCAGTATATGGTACCACGCATGTCAACCACGGTCCCCGCCATCTCGATGTCAAGGGTGAACCCACCTGTGATCTGAAATCGACCACCAACGCTGGTCATAATTTGTCGGTCAATTCAGAGGCGTTCTCGATGTGACGTAGTATAGAATAGTCATCACAGAAAGTCAGCCGAACACACTTGAATGGACTTACCACGCGGTCGTCGGTCATCTTGAACATTGGCCTAAAATATGGGTGACGAGAAACAATACTTGTGAATACAAAGATGTCAAGGTAACTGAATACGTGATTCAAGACAGTGTATGCGAATACGTGAAATACAGTGTATGTGAATACGTGAAGGACAGTGTATGTGAGAACGTGAAGGACAAGGTACCTGTGAATACATTAATTCCAAGGCATTAGTCTGTGTTTGTAGGGGATGTCTAAAGACCTGTATAAATGCATGGACAGTCATAAACTCTAAGGTATGCCACAGAAACTTGTGCATAGGACATTAGTTACTATGATAGCATCCTCGAAGGGTACGTTCTCCAATCTCACTTGCATAGTACCCCTGGCACACATCTGGGGAATGAATTAGTGCTTTACGTCGCAACGGGAATATTTAAATCATAGGCGACGAACACATCTAGGGTAAAACTCGTGCAAACATCCAACCAATTAAATAACTTTCCCGATGAAATCGAAGTAAAAGTCTATCCAATGAAATAGATGTTATCATTGTTTTATTCGTAGCTCCTATAGACTGTTTTCCCCAGTTTTCCCCTAGATGTGTGCCAGGTGTACTATTGAAGAGAGAACGTAATAATTACCTCTCAGGTGCGAGGATGTTATGATACACATTAGCCTTATGGAGACACTCCGTTTCGTACAAGATGACCCTGACACTTGTGAATGTAGAAAATGAAAATACCTGTAAATTTATGGTTGCCTAGTTATGGTTTAGGATCATTCATGGAGACGATGGAGACATGTCTGTGAATACACAGCTGCCAAGTATGCTAACTGTAACTAGTTGGATACTAACTAACTAAATAATAATAATAATAATAGTAATAATAATAGTAATAATAATAATAAATAAGTAAAATAATAATAATAGTAATAATAATAATAAAAATAATAAAATAAATAAATAAATAATAAACAATGTCAATAATAACAAATATAGATATATAACACATATACTATACTTGGTGAAGACATTTCAGTTCATTAACTTTATAGATTTCCGCACTCAATAACGAACACACTTCAATAACAAAATCCTTGGTTACTATTGCAACACTATCTGCTACGTTACGATACATTGAATATTCATTGCAATCAATAATACAAGTGATGAGGCGTTTATACAATGGATAATCGTTATTATACTAATAATATAACACACACACTGTCATCTGTGCATCAATATTTATTCTATCAATTAATAGGAAACGTTTCTTTCATGCCATTATTAGTCTTAGTTGGAAATGTCGTTCCCATAGGTAAGAGAAATGTACAGATAACTATACAGAATTGATATTTAATAAAAAGAGGTGCGAATTGACATACTACTAGGTAAACTTCCTTTATTGATTCCATTATTCCTTACGTTTCCCAAGACTGTTTGGTCCGAAGATTTGAATATCGACAATCATTGTTTCTGTTATGTAGAGTAGATTGTCCATTTTGCCTTTTCGTACGACATGTAATGCAAATATACTCAACACAATTCATTAAGGAACTGTAGATTTTTTGGATATTGTTAATTATAACGTATACTGTTCTGGAAGAAGAATGGCACCCGATTCCACAATCCGAGTTCCGAAATTTGGTAGCAAGCTTCCTCACCAAATATCTGCTTGCCCTTAATTTATTTTATTGAGTATATAATTTATGTAGACATGGCAACAACTAAATACTGCAATTCTAAGCGAATTCGTTCATCCTAAGCCCCACCTTGCCCCACTACCCACCTCACCCTACTTCACCCCCACACAACTGCCCCATCACATCCCCATCCATCTCACCATCATGAAGATTGATTTCGTGGTTGTTTAATGAAGTTCCAATGTAAATTACGACGTCATTGATGACATAGGGAAGTCTGCCTTAAAGACCTTAACCGGACACGGATGTGGGAATTAATCTGGAAACCCAAATAATTAATTTCACGTTCTGCATTAGAGAATGCTGCATGTTGTGTATCCTAGCAAGTATGTTTGTGCCTATCCGCATGATCACTTAGATGCAGGAGTCTACACATTTGTACGTTATTATACGTATATTGCCGGCCAGCAAGGGTACAGGATGCAGTTGTAGAACGTTGGACTATCAACAGTCTCAGAGGATGAAAGTAAATAATATTTAATAAATTCTACTGATGGGTATATTTGTATATGAAAGGAGCTTCTGAATTTCTTTAACCTCTGTTCCCCAGAAAATCTAGACTTGCTTTTGTCCATAGGAGATATTTGGAATAGGAGTATATTAGAGAACAGGGTCTGTGAGACACAGACTAAGCCAAAGTAAAAAGGTACCGAATTCAAATCCCGCCCTGGGGATGTTGCGGGTTTCCTACTGCTCTAAACTGACAAGTTGTGATGTTAGTGAAAGATTCTAGAAAGCTAATCTAATCCCCATTAAAAAATATATACTATTTTTAAAAAACGGCCTGCAATTTTACTTCATGGTATTGCTTTCAAATCGAAAAACAGTCAATTTCCGGAAGGAATACACTCGCGAAGACCAAAGCTAAATTCTTTTATTTTTATTTTTTATTTCACCGTTTATTATTTTCACGATTGCTTAGTAGACTCTACGTCCAATATTATGATCATGGTAAATGGCAATATAACCAGGATAGCGTAATTGACGTAGATGTTTCCACGACTACGGGGACGACCAGTAGAAGGCGTGTGATGGCATCGCCATGACATGCACCTGGAAGCAAGGTGATGATCTATTTGTAACAGGATGCTGTTACCGCCCTCTGGTACAGTGCACTTGGAGGCGAGGACCAGACTCCCCCTCAACCTCTTCCTCCTCCTCCACTTCCTCCTCCTCCTCCACCAACAGCTCCTGTGGCTGTGCTGGTCGCTGTGTTGCAACCTACGACCTGCAGAAGGACCAGGGTATCCTTTCACGAAGCTCTCTTATCCACTAAGACTGGTAGTGCTCTCTTTGCCGTTAGCTAATACACTGCTAAGAAAGCGCTACTAGTCTCTTAGTAGATAAGAGAGTTTCGTGAATGGATACCCAGGGCTCAGATAATTTGTAGCTACAATTGATTGCAAGTCGATTTTAAGGGATACCCTACAAGTGACAGTCTGTTTGCACTAAACATTTCCATCTCTACAATAGTTTCAGCTAGCCACGTTCTCAGATAGTGTAGTGATGAACGGGGGGTTTTTTTATGCAAGGGATCTGTAACACTTGTAGCGGGTCCTTAAAATTTGGCTTGCAATAGATTGCAGCTACTATTGATCCGAGCAACGGGGCCCCAGACGGTTTGCTTCGTGTGCACCCAGATGACAGTTTATATACGTTTTCAATTCGGAGCATCAGTGGAGTGTACCGTCAAAATTAGGATTGTTTGCATCTGGGCTTGAAACAATCGCCATGTCTACAAACCCGGAGAGTCGCACAAATGTCTGTTAAATTTATCACGCAAACATAGGCTTGTTTGGACACTACGTTTGCGACCCACATGCCCTCCGAAGGGATGAAAGGCAGAATCCACATTCGGCCTCGGAGTTGACTTCTCCTCCAAGAAGACTGTCGTCTGCCCATGGCACGTGGCCTGTGCTTGCTCTCGGTCAGTTCCTACTGCCTATTGGTCAGATCTCCGGCTTGGGTTCCGTGTGCAACTTCTTGACGTTGCGCGTTTGAACAAGTTTGACTTGGCAGCATACCAATGGGAGAGCCGTAGTTTCGTATTTATATTGGGAGTAATTAGAACTCGTGCATATAGCATCTTTAAACAAAACCTTTTCGCGTAGCGAGAAATATAAATGTCAAAACATAGATCATGAAGTGCAAGTTTCGTATTTCTTTTTTTAATCCATTGCCCGACACTCAGCTAATGGCGAGGTTAGTTAAACTACACCATCGTGAACACACCATCTGCTACCATTTGTTTAAAATATTTGAGATAATAAAAATCGATTTTTATGAGTACACGACTGTAAAAATTATCGAACATTGCGTCGTCGGTTAGGCTAATCGATCGTTTGGAGCCATTATCCCTGCACGATGTCATGAACACGACCGGTAGAATTGAAAGCAGCTTTGGAGACAGGTGACTGAAACTGGACACAAGCTTACAACAAGGTGTATTATATACCACACACGGTCCAAACCAGTCCGGCATGTGGCTGCGAGTCGTCTCTCAATCATTCTGCTTCGAGAAGACGGGCAACAAACTATGTCTTGACATTTTTCGTAGAGCTTCCGAGCATCACACCGAGGTCACCGCGAGGTGTATGGAACTGTCGACTTTTTTCTTCAACAATAGAGGCATTGTGCGCATCACGTGACCTCAAGTTCTGCAGCCTTATTGGAATAGTATTCCCAGCGTTGTGGCCGAATATCAATACGCACATTTAGCCGTCTCGTTTTGCCGTCGTAGCTCCCGCGTATAGACGGAGCCTCATCCGCCGTCTACTTCTCGTCATTTGCTCTTAACGTTTTAATAAGACTTTTACGACTGGCGGTGGTTAACCGAAGGATCGGAATTATGTGTTTTGTGGATATTTCCATGATTACCTGTTACACCTGTGGATACAAAGTGATACCTGGATATACGTGATTCTTGATTGCTACTTGGGTAGGTATACAGAGCTGTTCCGTAAATAGGACGTTTACGTCGTGTGATTATCTGTATGCTTGTAGTCTGTAGTTTGAAAAGGAAATAGTTTTTATTTAGCAACGTCCTGTGACGTTTCTGATTTGATTCTAAGCACGATATTCCAAACGTGTTCATTTTTCATTAACGTTTTACAATGCGCATGTTAATAATATTGCCTTTTTTTTGTGTTCTATAATTAGAAGCGTATTTGATGTTAGGTACATACATAATGATAATGCAAATTAGTTTGCCATTTGAAAACAACGTGTATTTTAGTATTATGTTACCTGTACGAATTTCGATGGGATATTTAACATGTACATGACATATTATATTTAGTATTGTATAAAAATTCTTTACAATGAATAATTGGTTGATAGCATTCTTGAAGAAAATCACAAATTTATTATTTTTAAATTTGCACTAAATATTTGGAACGATTTGTGAAACCAAATACCAGTAATTCGAGGCTGGTATACTTAAAGTGACTCAATGATTTTTCTAGTAACCATATGAATCGACCTGACCTTCCATTCACGACCCAGCGTCAATGTTAATTGCCATCGATCGTGTGAAATTAGATTGTATTGAACTCCATGCTATATTAAGCTAAGCATTTCATTCAGGGCGTCACCTGGGTACATTGTTCGATGGAGGCATATAGTTTTGACGAATAATGGACTTATGGCGAGACCTCTGTGAGCAAAGTCATTATGTTATGCACCACATTGGGTGGAGAGTATGACTGACTACTGAAGACATTCAGTGCACATGCACCATGAGGTGGTGCATCGTGTGTAGTACTGATGTACCATGGTGGGGTGGGGTGGGGTGGGTTGGGGTAAGGTGGGGTAGGGTAGAGCAACCAAACCATAGAAGCAATAGAAATAGAAAAACTAAATGTAGAAGTTATAACAGCCAAATTTAAAATGTCGTTTCTCAAGTGCGTATGGTAGTCATAATTATAGATAAATTTAAAAAAAAGTACATAAACATGTGTGTGTGTGTGTGTGTGTGTGTGTGTGTGTGTGTGTGTGTGTGTGTGTGCGTGTGTGTGTGCGTGTGTGTGTGTG
>JAUTBQ010173812.1:0-25481 GCA_032361185.1 Lepetodrilus ovalis
TCATCGCCAATTGTTAGTATGTGAATATTCATTTGTATCTCTAAGTTTCTTAATTAATAAAGTGATATAAATATATGTATAATTAGTAAGGAATACACTCCTGAAACTACATCATCCATCATTATTCCCCAACCACCTTTTAATTTTTCAGCTTTGTTAGCTGGAAAGGGTTTTGTTATATCTAGAATTCTCCAAATTATAAATCCACCTATAACAAAAGGTAATTCTAAAGGAACAAATAAAAATGTAATCCAAGTTCCAACAAATTCATCCAGGGTAAATTGTTTTGGATCAACCCCATAATATTTTTCTAAATAATTACCGAGTGGAAGACCAATTAAAAAAGTTATTACAATTACTGGTAAAAGAATATTTACATTTGAAAATCCTGGTATTAGAAAAAACAGCATTGCAACCAAACTTCCAATTGTTCCAGGTGCGTACGGAAAAAACCCGGAAAGCAACCCTGTGCCAATAAAAGTATTAATTGATTTTACCATTTCTAAATAAACTTGTTATTAAAACTTTATTTTGATAAAAATAAGTTATACCAGTAATAAATGTAAATAATGTTACAGCAAGCATAAGATAATAAATCAAATGCTGATTTGTTAAATATCCAATAGCCTCAGAAAAATTTATTTTTATATATTCATTTTCTTTTAGAGTATAAACAATAACTAAATAAAAAATAAAAACCATTTGTACAACTGTTTTAATTTTTGCTAACTTACTAGTTGTAAACGATTTTCCTTTCCAATCAGCAAATAACCTTAAGCCTGTAACAAAAAAATCTCTGAAAACAATTATTATTACCATCCACAATTCAACAATTCCAATTGCTACAAAAGAGAAAAGTGCTGCGGAAGTTAGTATTTTATCAGCTAAGGGATCCATAAACTTTCCCCAAGTTGTAATGTAATTAAACTTTCGTGCAAGCCAACCATCATACCAATCTGTAATAGTAGCAATAAAAAAAACAAATAATGAAATCAATTTATATAACGGATCATCCGATAAAAATAAATATGTAAAAACCGGAGTAAGAATTATTCTTAGCGTTGTTAATTGATTTGGTAAAACCATCGGTTATGCTTTAGTATATTTTTCAAACAATAAAAGAAGATATTCATAATCATATAAACCGGTGTTGTGTCCATCTTCCCATTCAATTGCAATTGCATAGTTTCCTACAACTGATATTTTTTTTACCTTAAGTTGTTCAAATGTAAAAAGTGGAATATAGGTATTGCTCCATTCTTCTTTTTCAACTTTGCAAGAAGCACAAGGACATTCATTTCGAAGATTACTTAACTTAATACTTTTGATGCTCCCATCATTCCATGTAATATCTAAATATTCGTTTTCTCTTATTTTAATTTTGGTTGGAGACATTTATCGAACCTTTTTCCCACTTAGTAGAAATAGTGCTTCTTCGTATTTCTTAGTTGTATTTTCTATAACCTCATTTGACAAATTAGGTGCCGGAGGTTGATAATTAAAATTGATACTTGATAAATAATCACGAACATACTGTTTATCGAAACTTGCTTGACTTCTACCTTTTTCATAAGAATCTTTCACCCAGAACCTTGATGAATCGGGTGTGAGAAGTTCATCTATTAGAATTACTTCTCCGTCATAAATTCCAAACTCCATTTTAGTATCAGCAAGAATAATTCCTTTTGAATATGCAAAGTCATAAGCCATTTTGTAAATTTCTAATGATTTTTCTTTAAGAGTATTGTAAACTTCTTCACCAACAATATTTTTAGCTTGCTCCGGTATTATATTCTCATCATGCTCCCCAATTTCAGCTTTTGTTGATGGAGTGAAAATTGGTTCATGTAATTTCTCAGATTCAACCAAACCATCCGGCAATTTAATTCCGCAAACAGTTCCGGTTTTATTATATTCTTTTAGTCCCGAACCGGTTATATAACCACGTACAATACATTCCAAAGGGATTAGTTCTGCTCTCTTTACTAACATTGTTCTTCCTTCAAGAACTTCTTTGTGCGGTTTACATTCCTCCGGGAATTCAGTAACATTTGTAGTAATAAGATGATTTGAGATTATATCCTTTGTTAAATCAAACCAAAACTCAGAAATACTTGTTAGTATTTTTCCTTTCAGCGGAATGCCTTCTTGAAGTATTACATCAAATGCAGAAAGTCTATCAGTAGAAACTATTAAATAATTGTCTCCTACTTGGTATAAATCCCTAACCTTACCTTTCTTAAATAATTTCAATCCATCTAAATCAGTATTTTTTATAACGAGATGGCTCACAATTTCTCCTAAATATTTAGCTTTAAAAGATAGCTATACTTAAGCCCTTATTCAACAATAGAAAATGATTTTTTGATTGACTTTTTATAAAGATTGTGTAACTAATCTTTATATTTGTCATTTCTTATCAAAATCGGGAGATTCAATTCTACAATTGAATAATAATGTAGAAACGATTCTCCCGAATCTCTAAAGAAATAAATTTTATTTTCAAGACACTTGCAAATAAATGTAAACTAGTCTAAATTCAAATCTAAATTTATTCACCAAACTTTATGGAAATTTTATGTCTGCTAAAATAAACTTAAAAGACTTCCCTCTTACATTCTGGATTGCTAACACAATGGAAATTTTTGAGCGAATGGCTTGGTATGGATTCTTTGCTGTATCATCATTATACATAACCGGTGCAGTTAGCGAAGGTGGTCTTGGCTTTACTGATGAAGACCGTGGAGTGTTGCAAGGTGTTGTTACTTTTTTCCTTTACCTTTTCCCTGTAGTTACCGGAGCGTTAGCAGACCGTTATGGTTTTAGAAAAATGCTTTTTGCTGCTTTTACTGTTATGGTACCCGCTTATTATATGTTAGGTCAGTTTAAAACATTCCCAACTTTTTTCTTAGCATTTATGTTAGTTGCTCTTGGTGCTGCAATGTTTAAACCAGTGATTATAGGAACTGTTTCAAAAGTTACTTCGGATAAAACATCATCTATGGCTTTTGGTATTTTTTATATGATGGTTAACATTGGTGGTTTTGTTGGACCTATAGTTGCCGGAATTGTTAGAGCAATTTCTTGGGAATATGTTTTCATAGCTTCAGCAGGATGGATTGCAATTAATTTTATTTTTGTTACTATTTTTTATAAGGAACCAACTTCGGAAGCTGCATCAGCTAATCCTCGTTCACTTAAAAAAGTATTAACAGATATGGTTGAAGTTCTTGGCAATGGAAGATTTTTTCTTTTTGTTTTCGGACTCCTTACAATTTTAGTTATCGGTTCTAAATATACTGCGGATGCTACTATTACTTGGAATCAGATAATATTTATTTCTTTAGGCTGGATTATTTTTAATGTAGCTTATGATTTTATTTTGCGGAGCAAAACCAATAAAGGAAACTCACATTGGCTTATTTCTCCTATGAAACTCGGTGATTGGAAATTTGGATTATTCTTACTTTTAATGTCAGGCTTTTGGACATCATTCAACCAAATATTCTACACGCTGCCCCTTTATATTAGGGACTTTGTAGATACTTCCGATTTGATGAATGCAACAAAATCAGTTTTTAATTTGTTTGGTGTATCAAACGAAACTTTTCAAGCATACTCAAATTCAATGGCAATTGCCGGACAAGTGAATCCCGAATATTTAATTAATCTAAACGCCGGAGCAATAATTCTATTTCAAGTTTTTGTTTCGTATTTAGTTTCCAAACTTAAACCATTTACAACTATCTTTTATGGAACACTAATTACAGTGGTAAGTTTCTCAGTTTTGATATTCGGAACTGTTGGGTGGATTGTTGTGATTGGGATTGTTGTTTTCTCTTTTGGCGAAATGATGGCTAGTCCAAAATCAAAAGAATATACAGGAAGGATTGCTCCTCCTGAAAAAGTTGCTCTATATATGGGATACTTCTACTGGTGCGTTGCGCTAGGAAATTTATTTGGTGGCATACTTTCCGGACAGTTATACGGAGCATTTGCAAGAGATATGCAACGCCCGGATTTAATGTGGATGATTTTTGCAATTATTGCTTTGGGTAGTGCTATACTTGTGTTTTTGTATGATAAGTTTATTTTGAGAACTACCAAATAAATTGCCCTATCCATAAATTGATTAGTATCTTATTTTCTATTTAGCAGTTTTATAAAAACTGCTTTTAATTTAGAGTTTCCAAAACTTATTTTTTTAATGTAAATCTTTAACTTAGATAAATCACTATATATATTCTTAGATATTTCATTATTTAACAATTACTATTAGCTCATCACTAAACGGAGACATTTTCCCTTTTTCTCCAATTGCCCTTACAACATATTTATACTGCCCCTTAGCTTTAATCTTTTTGTCAATAAATTCAATCTGTTTATTTAATACTCTTGCTATCTGCTTAATGGAACCGGAATTGATTGTTCTATACACAACAACAGCTTTTATTTCAGATTTCGGCATTAACCATGAAAGTTGAATATTGCTCCCCTTGAATACCGCATTAACATTTTTAAGTTTAGGTAGAAAAGGCTTTCGTATCTCGGCTTTTATCGGAAGAGCAAAATCTGATTCTTTTGCAAAATCTGAATATGTTTTTATTGTCAATACATATTTCCCTTCATCAAGGTCTAAATCTAAATTAGTAATTTTAGGATCAGAAATAGTTTTGTGTAACTTCCATTGTTTTGCTTTATTTTTTTTTATAAATACTTTATAACCTGAAACTAAAGGATGTGAACTCTTTTTCCAAGTCAAAGATATTTTTTGATCATCTGAATTTATATCAGAAATAATTGGTGCTTGTAATTTGAAATTATGAAATCGAATTACTTTTAGAGTTTTTGAATAAGCAGATTGATTTAGATTTTTATCTACAGCCGTTATTTTATAATAAATATATTTATTTAGAACTTTCGTTGAAATAGAATCTAAGAAATAATTTTGCTCAGCAAGCTGACCTGTTAAAATAGAAAATTCATGACTAGAATCATTACTAAAAAAAACATTGTATCCTTTTAAGTCCGTTGCATTAACTCCATCCCATCTTATCAACAACCATCCGGTACTATCTGCTTTAGCTGTTAAGTTATTTGGAATGGGTGGTGGAACATTGTCTCTCAAAGGAGCATAGTACACTTGAGAGACACTCATGTTTCCGGCTTTATCAACAGCAATTATGTGATAGTAGTTTTTAGATGTGTAATCGGGTTTATTATCAAAATATGATCTAGTATTTGCCGATAATATTTTTTTATGACTTAGTGTAAAAGGTCCGTGTAAGTTGGTTGCTCTCCCAACCCAAAATCCGACTAAATCACTAACCTTTGGCATTTCCCACTTTATAGTAACTCCTTTACCCTTATCTCCAACTGCATTAGTAATTGTTGGATGTTCATTTAAAGTTTTATCCAAACCTTCTCCCCCGAAAGGTTTGGATGGTGGGGACAATTCACCAAACGCTGTTATTCCAATTAAACGGTAAAAATACTCTTTATTATTTTGCTCCAATACATCATAATACGATAGTTCATAACCAGAATTATTTTCTTCCTTTAAAATTACGGTTGGTGTATTACTTAGTAATTTATAATTCTCATTTTCACTTTCAGAACGCTCAATTAAAAAACCACTAAACTCATCTTCATACAGTTGCAGGTCAGCTCTAAGATGAAGCATATGATCTTGCTCTTCTATAAAAAAAGCGGGAAGCGTTACCGGAGGTTTATAGGCATCACAGTTTATATAAGAATAAACTGTATCAGCCATTTCACTTACATTTGAATTTTTTGTTATTGGATAAATTTTATATAGGTAACCTTTCCCAATCTGAACATTTTTATCAGAGTATCTTAACCCCAAACCATCTGCTGCTATTGAGGAATAGTCCGCTGAGAGCATTGCATAAGAATGACGGACTTCCTGCTCGGTTGCTAAATCCAAAGCATCGGCAGAGAGAGAGTTAGTAAATGTTGTGTTTAGCTCTGAGCCATAACTCATTTGTGCGGCAATAACAGCGTACTTTATTTTAATATCTTCGGAGTTATTATTTTTAAGCTGTTCTTCCCATTGTTCTTTAGACCATTCTTTAACAGAATCAACAGATAAAGAGTTAGGTGTTCCTTCTGTAGTGCGTTCAATAATAAATCCCTTATCATATTTTTTCCAAACTCCATAATCCAATGGTGTCCACCTCAGAACAATTGAATTACCAAACGATTTTGAAATTACCACAAATTTAGGAGATTCAGTTTGTGCCACCATAATTGAAGAAAGGACTAATAAAATAGTTGTTGCTAAGATTATTATTATTTTCATTTTATTTCAAAGTTTAAGCGATTAATTAAATTGTTATTATTTTGATTATTAAAAATAGTCTTCAGATTGTAAGATGAGGATATTTTATAAGTACCAGGAAAACTTTTTATTCTGAAATATCCTGGTGCTTTCCGCTGTCCATTAACTGTTGTATTTGAACGACTAAAATATAAACAGGTATTAGTAGCATCAGTACGATAAGTATTCCATAAATTTCTGTAAATCTCATAAGCACCTAGACTAGTCTTATACTTAATAAAAAATTGCTTAAAGCCTACTAATGTAGGATCATCAATAAAAGAAAGATTACCATCATTTGAAGGAGGATTATAATTACCCCCTCCACCAGGAGAGTATGGAGTTACTAAAATTGTTGATGAAGATGCAAAAGGAGTATTAGAACTGGAAGTTCCATAACCTGGCGAGCCTCCAGCAAATGCAGAATATATTGTATTATAATTTGACAAACCACTTATTGGATTAGAACTTGCCAACATTAGACTATAAGATAATTTTGATAAATCTATTCCGTTAATAATTGATTGATTCTTATAGACATCAATGAATCCATAAAAATTATTGCCCATAGTTAAACCGGTTACTCCACCTTTGTTAGTGTTGGTTATTTCTGACTCACTAATTATTTCAGCGACATCAAGTATAGGATAACCTTCATAATCTTCATTTATAATTACACTATTTTCTAATATTTCCGGAGTTCTTACTCCGAGTCCATCAGCACAAGAAATTATTTTAGAATCAACTTTGTACATCCACGAAGATAAACCGGTACCAAACTTTTCCCATTTTGTAGAAAATGAAATTAGTGGATTATTACCCTTCCACCCCTTTACATCATACTCATCAAAACCTTCACCCATTGAATAAAAAAGTGCCAATAATTCTTTGTCTTCATTATTTTTATAATAGATAGGCTTGCTACTCATAGCTGCTAACTTACTTTCCAAAGAGTTATATTTACTAGTTTTAAAATGATATTTATAAATTACTTTTTCCGGTATCACTCCAAGTGTTTTTCCTTCAAGTTTATTTGTTCTTTGCATCAACCAAGTACCTTCATTCTCGTCTGCTTTAATCATTTCATTTACCTTGGTTTCTAATCTTGCACTTGCTGCAAGCGTAGCTGACATTGAAAAAAGATCACTTCCAATTCCTTGTGTCTTTTGTTTTTTTACTAATTCCACAGCATAAATTTTAGAATTCTCTAAAGGAGGTAGATTAAATATAATATTTGAAATTCTATTGACATCAATATTCCCAATATCAATTGTGTCCACCGGATGAAGTTTTATTAGTCTAACAATGAATTCTTCTGTAGATTCATTTATGTCTAATTCAACTTGTGTATTCACTTGCACTAAACCTCTATTATATTCACCTTGTAAATAAAACCGTTGTTTGTCTAAGGGATAAGTAACCACTACCGTTTCATCTGGAATTACTTTAGGTTTTGATTTTGTTTCGAATGTAATATATTTTGTTTCCAAATATACACTGCCATCTTGCTTAACATCATTCCATTTATTATTTTTATACTCCTGCCATTTTACTTCAACTGATATCTTATGTTCAACTTCATCTTTTAACCAGCCTTGTTGCTTAAGTGTTGCAACAGTTTTCTCCGAATTGTAAACAAAATTATCTGTAATAATAGTACTACCTTCTTCTATTTGAAACTTTTTTATCATAGCTTTAAATCTATGTTTGTCCCCTTCATCATCATACAAGTCTATGGGTGTATCCATTTCTAAATTAAACGAAACTTGAGGAAATGTATAAACTTCGGTTTTTTCGTTTTGTTCAGGTACAACACTTCCAATGGCTGCAAAGTCAATCGGCGGAGCATTTGAGTTAATACATTTCTCCCCTAATTCAATTTTGAAATTACAATATCCGGATATAGCTCCATTCAATATGCTATATCCACCATCTACATACCCACTAAAATACGATGGATTAGGAAGTTTTGCTTGAAGCTCAACGGTGGTGGGAACCACTTCTAAAATTTCATATTTGCCACTTAACCCAAATAAATCTACTTTTAAACCTACAACACCACTAAACCTTGCACCAAACCTACCTTGAGCATACCAACCATTAATGCCTCTTTGCTCAGTTCGTCCCACACAAATTACAGAATCCTTTTTCTGAAGAGCTAAATCAAATCCATAATCAGCCTTAAATCTTCCATAAAAAACTAAATATGTTCTTTCATCAGTATCAAAATTCATTTTGGTTCCAAATGCAATACCACTTACCATATCACCAGTTGATGAAGCTCCACCTCCATAAGAGTCAAGAGTAACTTCCGGAATATCCGAACCTATCATAAAATAAGATTGGGACTCAGCCAAATCCCAAAAGTTAAGAGTAATACGTGAGACGGGATCTCCGACTAAAATTCGCCAAGTTTCTCCTGCATCAAAATACATAGATGCTGTACCTGCATATCCGGCAATATCGGGTTTGGGAGAACCTTCGGCACTTCCTTTTAACAAACCACCTTTTACATTTACATAGGCATCTAAACTACCGCTTAATATACCGTCATCAAAATCTATTTGCAGTTTTAGGTCTGCAAGAATCTGTGCATCCTCTCTCTCATCTACCTCAGTCATCATATATCCCATCCCTCTAAAATCTATTAAGTTAATACCATCATCAGAAAATTCTGCGGTCAATCTAGCATCTGCATTAAAAGCACTTTCATCTTCTGTAACAACTCTTGCCGATAAAGCTATACCTAAATATGTTTCTTCACTAGGTTCAAATTTATAGGACTTAAAAAAGTCACCTGACCCAGTACTACTCATTTTCATATTATGGTAAACTCCGCCGCCAAGACCCTTCAAATATAATCCGGCAAATAATGGTGGTAGTGGTTTCGGTATTGTTGCAAAAGCATCTAGAAGCCAAAACCTAAAGGTTGTTTTTCCTGAAATAAATTTAATATTTGCATTAAATCCATTTCCTATATCAAACACTCCGAGTACATCACCGCTAAAACCATTACCATAAACATTATGATTTTCATAGAATTCTAATTTCCCGCTTATATGAACAGGTCCAACTGTACCATTTATATCAATCTTGTTAAGTTCAACACGATCATATTCCATAAGATGATGAGATTGATTTGGCATATTTATTTTACTCCAAACTGTTAGCCTAGATGTTCCGGAAACAACTTTTGTAATATTAACATTTATGTCAAAAGCTAGTCCAAGTCCTACTCCATCCGTTATATTCTCTGTATCTATTTTCATCTCTACATCAGTAATATTTACCGGAAAACCTTCTAAATACTTTTCCGGACTTGCAAGTGACCATTGTCCAGTGTCAAATTTATCTTTTCTATTACTCAATTTAAAGTTCTGGAATTTAATGCCTGAGAAATCCACCGTTGGTATTTTGTTTATTACATCTGAAAGATCACTATCAAGGGTTAAACTTCCGTTTAGTGTTGCTAAAATATCCCAACCACCTTCTTCTTTGGCATAGGTTACTTTTATTGCTGAATCATCTTCGAGAAGTAGTGTTGATTTTATTGAAGAGAATCTATAATCAATATCTTTATTTGGTTTTGTTATAAACTCAAGAGTCGTTTCTGTATCCGTGCTAATTTCACCTTCTTCTGTAGTATCTGTTACTTCCTCTCTATTTAGCAAAGCAAAATATTCCAGAAATTCAGTTGAATCAAATCCTACCACATGAATTTTTCCATCAATTCTTCCCTTCCTAAAATTGTTAGAAATCCATTTTAGATTAAGAGTATCCATTGAGTATTGCCATCCGTCAAGATTTCCTTCAGGATAATTTATTATATTCTCTGCTTTTATATCTGCTGTAAATCCGGTTTCATCATAGAATGCATTTTTAGCTGCAAAGTTTAGCTTACCAGTTTGATTAAACTTTTTAAATCGTTCAGGAACTATTACAGAGACATCTTGAATAAAAATTCCTTTCCATAAGTTTTTTGTTTCGGTTTCAAAAACACTTTCGTCTTCAAAACCTTCAGGAAAAATTATATTTGGAGGATTCTCCAAATCAGAATGATCATAAAAAGCATTAGATACCTTGAATGTCCAATCTTTCAAACTAGTATGTTGAAAACGATGATTGAAAGTAGTAGCAGCAATAATATTTACTCCTCGAGTATAAGAGGTACGGAATGTTGCTTTTACTTTTTCATCTCCTTCTATTACAATACCTTGGTCGTTTACAGGTAAAAGATCGTCTCTTGGGAAAATAACTTCACCAGCAATTTGAATAGTTTTAAACCCTTTACAGTCCCAATTTAGATAAGTTATTTTTGAAGTATCTAAACTCGTTGCATCTCCAATCCCTTTAACCACAACATCATATCCTCCTTGTGGTGTAATTTCCAGATCTTCTATTCTGTACATAATACCTTCTTCTCCCAATCCATTTGGGGCAAAACAAATTTCTGTTCCGAACGAATAATACTGATCTCCAAAATCTCCTCCAAACGGAAGGTCTGCATTAAACACAACTTGCATAGTTGCCTTAGTTTTTTCAAACTTCATATCCATCAAACCAATTAGGAAGGATTCGCCACCAATGGTTTTGTCTAAAGCCAAGGGAAGTGCCATTTTACCGTCTTGAAAAAGACTTATCCAACGTGCAGGTTCTTTCAACTTATTATTGATTTCTTCTTTGTTTACATTTGCAAAATTTAGTGCTTTACTAACAACACTATTTTCTAAAACATCCAAATTAAAATCAACATCTTTATCAGCAACAACAGTACCTTCGTAAATACGATTTTCATTATTTGCTTTAATATTGCTAAAGGTTACTTGTACATCAACTCCATTTAGAAATGGTATATCTATCCAGCCTTTGCCAGTATATCCTCCACTTGTAGAACCGGAAATCTCTGTAATATTCAGTTTGAAAAATCCTATTTGAGGAGTACTTGTTTGTGTAATCTCTTTGGACCCAGAACTGCTTGGTTCATCAATTTCACAGTCTGCAATACAGTCTCCTCCATACAAAGAATCCGGAGGTGTATCAGTTGTTCCTGCAGAATCTTGAATAATAAATTTCCAAGTTTCGCTAACTGCATAGTAATCTTTATTTTCAACATCAGGTTCAGTTAACCACCCTACTCGCCAATAGTAAGTATCTGGTTTAGTAAACGCTTGAGATTTTGTGAGGCTTTTGTAAATTTTTGCTTTGAAAGAACTAACTGCTGATTCATTTTGCCTACCGTCATTAGCGATATCGTTAAAAAGTGTGAATGAATTAAATCCTGTTTCAGTATTAGAACCTACTGTATAAAGAGTATCCAACAATAGTTCCTCACTTTTGAATTCAGCACTTGTATCTACTTCTAACCGACATTTTTCGTAAACACCTCCACTAAAAAACACGCACTGTTTATCTTTAGCATTTGCTCTTAATATAAAATAATCGGGTAATAACTTACGTGGTGGTTTACTTGTAATAAAACTGAAGTTTATTTCACCCGGTTTAACTATTTTATTGTCCTCCGGGGCTTCTAGTTCAGGACTTTGCATTCCCATTTTAAACGTACTAAATGCAGAACCTGGTTTTATTTTTTTTCCTCCTCCTTTCGGCTTATCTCCAAATGAAGCATTTAATTTCCAAGAGTAGAAGGAAGAATCTTTAAGATGCTTAAACACATTTGGTGGAGTATCGGCTTTTTTGTTGTATGCTAATAATTGAGCTCTCTCAATTGGGAAATTACTTGTATCATTAGAAAATCCACAATTTTTTATTACTAAGTTATGTTGCGCTGTCCTCGGACCTTCAGGCCATTTAAAAGAATCTTGGATATCAAAAATAACTATTCCATTTTCCTTTAGCTCAAAATCAAATTCATGTCTTTTATACTCCTCACTGTACGGATTAAACTTAACAATGACTGGAAAAAAAGTAAATGGAATTACATCTCCATCTAAAGGATAGTGTGGCGAAAAAACACTAGCAGTTTTGAATTTAAAATCATCATCTGTTGAAATATCAAATGTTTGAACTTCACTGTAACCATTATCCCTAACAAGCAGATTATCATTTATATCCTCAGCTTCTGCTCTAACAATAATTGCACATTTTTTAAATTCACCAAAATCCGGAGTTTCAAAAGTTGCAACCATTTCATCAATTATTTCCTTTTCAAATAAATATTGTGGTTCATTTGCAAATGCTTCTTTTGGATCAGTTTCAGGCGGATCAAGTCCTACTATTTGAACTCTGTATTTTATTTCACCATCGTATCCTGATGGTTTATTAAACATCCAAGTTATATCCAATTCACTTATATCTCTTTCAACTGCAATAAGGTTAGTTGGTTGGGTAATGATTGGTGCATCTGCTTTATTAATTGTAAAAATTGCACATCCTTCCCCTATGTTTGATATTTGTAGTTCACGATTATTACAGTCATAAAGAGTAACGCAAAACTTATATGTTCCTTCAGGGAATTCGGGATTTTGAACTAAGTTATCCGGAATATTAAGGTCTTCAAAACTTATATTTTTTTCTTTTAAATCAGCAAGTGTCAGCTCTGTAATTTCCTGGTCAATAATAAAACAATCACCCACTGGACCATTGGTACTAATATTTATTACATCGGGATTAGCTAAATTTTCAAGTGTTAACCCAACTCTTACATTAAAACTTCTATCTTGGTTATTTATTATTGTTATTTGTAATTGATCGTCTTCAAATTTTTCCTTATCCGCCAAAGTATTTGGATATGGTGGTTCAATAACTGTGGAAATTGAGAGTTGCCCAAATATTTGTAAAAAACTAAATAAATACATAGCTATTAGAGTTGCAAAAAAAATATTTTTTTTCATTTTTTTTCTTTGTTTATTAGAAAGAATATCTATATCTAAGAGACCCTCTTGTTTGAGAAATTCCGGGTTTACCGGAAGTGCCATAATTTCTTTGCATTAGTGCAGCACTTAAGCTTACACTATGCCCACCAATAATTTTATAATTTGCACTTAAAGTTGTAGAAAATGAGCTACCATCCTCTAAACCATTTCTGTTATTCAATTTGTAATTAGTACCTAATCTTATTCTTAAATTTTTGGTAAATGTTTTACTAATATTTATTCCACCACCATAACGTTCTGTATTTCTTTTAGAAGAATTAAAATTGGAATATGAAAGAGATGTTCTAACAGCAAATTTAATCGGTTGCCAAGAAATACGATAACTTATTCTTCCACCAAGCATATCATTGTCTGATCCGGTTTCTAAAAATGGACTAAGATCAACAAATTTTTGCATATTACCGGATATGTTGATACTATTGCGAAGTGCTTTATTTCCGAATGAGTATGAGATATTTGAATTCATCTGTTCAGAAACTTGTACTACATTAAATGTGTCACTCAAAACATCTTCTCTAAAAGTAGTTATGTTCATTCTAAAATTTGAGTACGAAAAGTTCACATTTGTTTTTTTGAAAGGAATAAAATTTAAGTTTAATGACCCAATTCTTCTAGCTGAATTTTGTAAACGCATTTCTAACAAATTGTTTCTTTGAAAACCTAAGCTACCTGAGATTCTTACTTTACCACTAAACAATGAAAAAGAAGGACTGATTCTAATATTCTCAACATCTGTTGCAAATGAATAAGCACCCATCGATTGGAACTCAGGAGTAATGCGTCTGTACTGAAGTTTTATGTTAAATATATTAAAGTTAAAACCTAGTGAAGCTTTACCGGCTATTGATAGTCTTGATGATAACCGAGGAGTGAAAAAACTTTCAACAGTACTTCGTAAAGGGTAGTCTCCATCAATACCATCTGAAAGAACATTTGAAGACCAAGCACTTGTTGCAACTTCAAATTTTAGAGAAACCTTATTGAAAAATAAGAACCCGGAGTTTACTCCAATCACTAAATTTTCAGCCGGAGGATTTTTACTTTTTATTAAGCTATCACTCATTGCTAAATCAAATTTATCTTCTCCTCTAAATAGTATAAGATCAAAATAATTTTGATTGCTCCCTACTCCTAACTTTACTGCATAGCCCCAACGATCAAATGAAGGTTGAATAAAAATGTCTGATGAATTAGGTATTTCTATTGCTCTGTTAAATCTACCATAGACAGCTCCAAAACGAAATATGCCGGGTGTTAATTCTATACCGGCACCAAGAAAAGATCTTCCGGCTAAAGTAAAATCAGAAAATCTAGCACTACTGTAACCTAGATGTAACTTAACCCATTTATATTGTGGAGTAGCCCCAAAACGATTGAACGGTTGACGGAATGATGCTTCTTTATCGCTATAAACAAGTTGGAAAGGAATGGAAAAACCGTAAACACTTAATACAGGGTTTGCAGTAAATGTATAGCTAAAAGGAGAATATAAATCTCTTTCTCGGTTTGATGTATAAGCTGTTAAACCCACACCAATACTTCCGGAAAATCCAATAGGATTTTGATTTCCAATGTTCTCCAGATTTTGACCAAAAATAATAGATGTACAGAAAAATAAGAGTAATACAATATTTAATCTTTTAAATTTCATTACAAATTAGTACGCGAAATAATTATTTATCAAAATATTTTTCCTTTTTTTTACATAAAAAAATTATTTTATTTAAGAAGTAACATTTTCCCTGTCTTTTTAAAGTTTTTATCAGAAATGGTTGAGTTTGCACTAAGTAAATACAGATAAATTCCACTTGGCAAATCATCTGCATAAAAATGGTTTATATAATTACCTGCATGTAATACAGAATTATTTACAACCGTTTGAACTATCTGTCCGGTAATATTAAATATGATAAGGTTTACATAAGATTCTTCAGGTATTCCAAATTCAAAATTCGTTTCAGGATTAAATGGATTTGGATATGCATTAGACAAGTAATAATCTTGAGGAATTATATCGTTGTTATCTAATTTTTCTATTCCGCTAATTAAAGAGAAATTTGCAATAAGATTTCTACTGCTTAATACTGTAAAAACATATTCTTGACTAGTAGAAACCGTATCATTATCATCACTCCAATGTGTAAAGACCCAATCGGGATTTGCCTCAGCAGTAATTGTAATTTCATCGTTCAAATGCATAGTACCGCAACCGTTAGTTGTACCTGCATCCGAAGGATTAACAGAGCAATTGACAATTATTTCTTTTAACTCAAAATTTGCTATATAATCTGCATTACCACTAACAGTTAATGTATAAGTAGAATCTGTTGAAACTTCATTTCCATTAAGTTTCCAATTAACAAATTGATATCCGGTATTTGTAGATGCAGAAAGAGTAGTTTTTTGACCAAAATTAAATGTTCCACTTCCAGAAACATTCCCACCTTCGCTTGGCACTGAGGTAGCATTTATGCTGTATAATTCATGCGTAAAATTGGCTATTAATTCTTTATTATTTGAAATTGTAAAAGAATAAATACTATCACTTGAAACATTGTTTCCATTTTCCGTCCAATTAGCAAAAAGCCATCCGGTTTTAGATGATGCAGTTACCTGTATTGCTTCCCCATGTTCAAAGCTCCCCCCACCCGATACATCACCACCATCACTAGGAACAGCTAGTAATGAAAGTGTATAAGTTCTTAATACAAAATTGGCAACTAAATCTCTATCTTCCTCCACAATAAATGAATAAACTACATCTGCTGAAACTTCAATATTACTTTCTGTCCAATTAACAAAATCATATCCGTTATTATCATCTACAATAGCTTCAACAGTTACTGTAGTTCCAAAATCATATTCAGAATTTCCGGTTGTGGTTCCACCGTTTTCCGGAAATGATGATGTTGTAATTGTGTATTTGAATAAAGTTGCAGTATAATTCTGATTAATCTTATCAGAGCCAACTTCAACATAGGCTCTATTTAATGGTGCAAATGTATAATTAGATTTAGCAGGAGTTACAATCCCATTCCAACCATTAGGGATAGTTATACTATAATTACCACTTGCATCTGATGTTGTAGTTTGAGTACCACCATTTTCCCAGGTTAATGTAGCATCATTAATTCCACAATTTCCGGATATTGTAAAAATTTGAGATGCTAAATAATCTTGACCACTGTGATTTGCTGTAACATTGGAATAACTTTTATTGATCGGATTAAAAATATATCCTGTTTTAGAAGGGGTTATAGCTCCACTCCATCCATGTGGGACTGTAACATTATATGACCCATCTGATTTGGAAGTAATTGATTTTTGTTCCCTTCCTTCTAACCAGCTAAGAGTAACACTTCCGGTTCCTGCGTTTCCGGTAATAGAATATTTGTTCAGTTTAGCCGAATAATTTTGATTGGTTCTACTACCACTTTCAACATAAGATCTAAACGTTGGAGTAAAAGTATATCCTTCTTTTGTCGGAACAACGGTTCCATCAAATGTACCGGAAAATGGGATACTATAATTTCCACTTGCATCCGAAGTTATAGTTTGGTTGTTGTCAATGGTTAAAGTTACGTTACCTGTTCCTGTATTACCTGTTATAGAATTTTGAGCAGTCAAAGAACTGATGGAAAATACTAAGATAAAAAGTACTGATTTAATTAGATAGGAATACATTTGATTCTCCAAAAATTGTTATTATCAAAAAGAATTTCTAGTATGACAAATTCAAAAAATTGATTTCTAAACAGCAATTTTCTATATAAAATAGAAAACACATTTTTAACTAATTGTGAATCTGCTAAGAAATTATGTAAGTTGAACAAAGAGGCGGTACAACAACTATTTGGAACATCTAACTAAAACCATACCAAATTTTAATGTTGTAGTTTTAGTTAAATTCTAAGTACATATCTTTTATTTGTTGTATATTTTACAACCGAATAACTTTCATCGTTGTATTTTCTACAACAAATATTTGTATTTTAGATTATTAAGTTGTTTTACTGAATAAATTAGCTTGGTAGGAATTTTGCTATAACTTAATTTGATAATAAAGTTAAACATTTATTTCCAAAATTTTTTATTATGAAGATTGAAACTAAAAAACAGCTCTATATTCTTTTTTCAATTATTTCTTTACTTATTGGTATCACTACTGCGTTTATTATCAAACAAAATACTTTACCAAATGAATTTAGGTTAGATAAAAAAACACCAAGACAGGAAAAAGCTTTGTACTATAACAACCTAATTACAGTATATAATGACCTAGATAATAACGGATTTAGCGAGGAGATTAGATTTGGCTATACAGTAGCAAAAACCAATAACTATATAAAAATACTTACCTCAAAAGGTAAATTGATTGAGCAATTTGTTCTGAATTCTAAGACAAATTATAGGTGGGTTCTGTTTGAAGATTATAATAAAGATAACTACAAAGAATTATTTGTCTTTTCGATATTAGATGATTCACTTTATTTATCAATTTTAGATGTAAAAGCAAAGCAATATATTTTAAATCATCAAATAATTTTGTCAAAATCGGATTTCACTGAATATGATTCTCAGGATATTGGTGTATTAAAAGATCTAGGAGTAAGACCCATCGGTTTTCTAAATGTTGATAATGACAAAGCTAAAGAACTTATATTTTTTATTAGAGGTAGTCACTTAATAAATCCACGAACAATTTATTCTTACGATATAGAAGATAAAAAAATTATTTCCAAGTTTTCAACAGGGGCAAGACTATTTGAAGGTGAATTACTCGATATTAATAATGATGGAAAAGAAGAAATTATAGTAAGTGCTAATCCCCATGGAAATGTAAATGCACAAACCACATATGACAATAGAACAGGGTGGTTGTTTGTACTTGATAGTACATTAACACCAATTTTTACACCTAAAAGTTTTGGCTCTTTTGCTGGCGGAAACTATGTTACTCATTTTAGCAAAAATGACAGTAACTATTTTTTTATTTTATATACCGAGGATGCGGACTCTAGTAAAATTACTAAATCACTTTTACTAAACTCTTTCGGAAAAGAGTTATCATATCGGACTAATTTAGAACTTGGATTCAATCGCCCCTTAAAAATTTCAGAACAAGGTGAAGATTTTATTTATGTTGTAAATAAAAGACAAAAAATATTTAAACTCAGTAACAAATTAGAAATTTTAGAATCAAATGAGATTTCTTATCAAGGGATTGATTTTATTTCTGAAATAAGTATTGGAGTACAAAACAAGAAAGTTATTTTAGCGCGTGGTAAGGAAAAAATACTCTTATTTGATAAAGAACTTAATTTACTTGCTAGGTATTACATTAACAATAATTTTTGGAGAGTTCGTTTTAATTTTACAAAATTTAATGGTAAAACAAAATCACCGCAATTACCAATACTTACTCAGAAGAGCAATTATCTTTTTACGATTGTAAAAAGTAAAACACACACTTATTTGCCTATAATATTTTTAGGATTTAGTATCTTATCACTCTTATTTTTAGTTGTTTTTTACAAAATTCTTTCTTTTTTTTCTACTTATTTCAGATATTTTAGATATACACTTATACAATCAAAAAATGGAATTGTTATTCTAAATACTGACGGTAAATTATTATACTCAAATAAAAAACTAAAAGATTTATTAAAACTTAAATCAGATTTAAAACTAGGAAAGTCTTATAAGAATATTTTTTCAACAAAAAAAGATATTGCTGATATAATAACAAAATGTATATTAACAAAAGAAAATCTTAAAGAGAATATTTCCTATAATTTCCAAGATTATATATTCAAAGGAGAAATAATAAGCTCTCCTTTTACTTCATTTTTTGGTTTTACTTTTGCATACTTAATTCAAATAATTGACTATACGGAAGCTGTTACTTCTGATCGAATGAAAATTTGGAGTTCTACAGTTCAAAGAATTGCTCATGAAATTAAAACTCCCCTCTCCAGCATAAATTTAGGATTAGATACTTTACACAACCGATTGGGAAAGGAGACAAATAAATACTCTAATGATATTTCGCAATTACAAAATGAAGTTGAAAGAATAAAAAATCTTACCAAAAATTTTCTACTTTTTAGTAACCTAGAAAAACCCAGTTTTGTTAAAATAAAACTATGCAACTTATTAGATGAATCACTTGTTGCATTTGAAAGTTATTTAAATTCTGGTATAGAATTAAATGTCACATCAACTGATAATTTAGTACTTGGAGATTACGGTCAACTTATTCAGTTATTTCATATTGTTATTGAAAATGCAATTGATGGGTGTGGGGGGAAAGGTAAAATAGATATAAGATGTAAGTATCAAGATATGAGATATACTAATAAGAAAATGAGCAGACAAAAGACAAAACAAGAGAAATCGGAAATGACAAACTATATAAAAATAATTGTTACTGATGATGGGAAAGGTATTCCTCAAGAAAATTTATCAAAAATATTTGAACCTTATTACTCAACAAAAAAAGATGGTACCGGAATCGGGTTGGCTATTGCAAAAAAAATTGTTGAAGATCATAAAGGTAAAATCGAAATTAATTCTAATTTGGGTGAAGGAACAACAGTTTCCTTTTACTTACAAATTGTCTAGAATTTTTATCTGATAAAGTCTAAAACTATTGCATTCACTTAAACCATAAATAAAGACACTATGAGAACTAAAATATTAGCAATTGATGATGATGAAAATTTCTTGGGTTTTTTAAAACAAAATCTTGAAGATATTGGTTACAACATTATGACAGTTTCCAATTCAAATACTGCAATTGATGCACTTAGTGAAAATTCCTTTGATTGTGTCTTACTTGATGTAAGAATTCCTGGTGTAAATGGAATAGAATTATTAAAGATATCATTGCAGAAGTGTGCTACAACACCGGTTATAATGGTTTCAGGACAAAGTAGTATAAAAATTGCCGTTGAAGCAATTAAATTAGGAGCATTTGATTTTATTGAAAAACCTATTGATATACCTAAGCTTCATATTACCATTAAAAATGCAATTGACAGAAAATCCTTATCTAAAGAAAAGGAAAATTTGTTTTCAGAATTACAAGAGAATTATAGATTAGTTGGAAAAAGTGAGGCAATAAAAAAAATAATTTTTCATATAAAAATGGTAGCAGATACATCTGCAAAAGTTTTAATTCAAGGTGAAACTGGTACTGGCAAGGAACCAGTAGCGTGGGCTATCCATCATAATAGTTCCAGAAGTGCTAATCCTTATTTGAAGGTGAATTGTGCAGCAATTCCAAACGATCTTTTGGAAAGTGAATTGTTTGGTTACAAAAAAGGAGCTTTTACAGGAGCAGATAGAGATAAGCAAGGGAAATTTATTGCTGCCGATGGTGGTACACTTTGTCTTGATGAAATTGGAGATATGAACTTAAGTTTGCAGGCGAAAATTTTGCGTATTCTTGAAGAAGATGAAGTTGATGTTCTTGGCGAAAATTCACCAAGGAAAATTGATGTAAGAATTATTGCTGCAACTAACCAAAATCTCGAGAAAAAAATTGAAGAAGGTTCATTCAGAAAAGACTTGTACTTCCGTTTGAATGTTGCAAATATTTTCATTCCACCTTTAAGAGAAAGAGTGGAAGATATTCTTCCTCTAGCTTATCATTTTCTCAAAAAGCATAATGAAACTTTTAACAAACAAGTACTTTCCATTTCAACAAATGCTGAACAAGTTTTGTTAGAATATAATTATCCCGGAAACGTTAGAGAGCTTAGAAATATAATAGAAAAATGTGTGTTATATTCAAAATCAAATATACTTGAATTGATTGATATTCAAAATGCTTTGAATTTGAAGGACAGTATTAATGATAATTGCAATAGTAAATTGATAGATAAATCATTCAAATCTGCAAAATCAGAATTTGAAAAGAAATATATAATAGCGCAACTTGAAGAACATGATTGGAACATTTCCAAAACTGCAGAAACTATGGAAGTTGATAGATCTAACTTATTTAGAAAAATACAAATTTTGGGAATTAAAGAAAAAATGAAAATTAAATATTAAATCATATCTAATCACCAAATATAATTTTAATATCTCCATAGTTTTTATTAATGCAAATAATTTAATTTTGTCGGCAACTTCTTCAGTTAAATATAATTTAATACTTTAGTATTTAAGAATCTATCTTCTCCGATATAAATACCCTTCTAAATGTTTTTAGAATTAAATGTTGTTAAATATTTTCATAGAATTTACTTTAAAAATATTCTTTAAATGAAGTTTCAATATATATTTCCGTAGAAAAATAAATAAAGCAAATGTTGTTTTTATCGTATAATTAATCTACATTTTACACGTAAATATTAATAAATATTACAAGTAATTGCCGAATTATTTTAATTTTTCCATAACATAGGGAGTATAAAATGAAAACTAACATCTTTTTTGTATTTATTCTAAGTATTGGATTAGTGTTTTCAGGGTGCAACTCATCTTCAGAACCAGAAACCATTAACACATATACATATCAACCTTCTCAAAGTGAAGTTGCTCAACAAGCAGAAGTTTTAGTTCAAGAAGCATTAAACCAAACAACAAATATTTTAGCAGGATATAATAAAATAAATAGAACCCTTGGGAAAACTTCTTCATCAAGGAGTTATAATTATTTTGGGAAGTGGCATATTTGGAAAGGTAATATTGAAAAATCACCCTTTGATATTCAAGATGTATATCAAGCTGATTATACCGCACAAATACAGTTCTTAGACAAACAAAATGCACCGTTACAATATCCAGATGATGCAAAAAAATTGCAATGGAAATACAATGCTCATGCTCAATTTGGTTTTGTAGATGGCAAAGCTCCGGGGGATGAAGTTTGGTATAATGTTGATGGAAACGTAACTCCACTTTCTGCATATCCCACAATATTAAATATGTCAGGAACCTATGAAAGACGTTGGGCTGGAATTTATAATGATGAAGAAGCCAACTTTCATCATACATGGGATGTTCTATTTAATAAAATTGAGTTCTATTATAGTGGCAATAAAAATGATTACTGGTTGAATGGAACTGTTCTTGTTAAAGTTGGTGAATATAAAAGTAAACTTATGTTTAACAACTCTAGAATTGCAACTGTAAAAGTGTATAAAAATGGTAAGGAAAAACAATCTTACAAAAAGGAATTTCCAAATTTTTATGAAATTTATAATTTACCATCACTAAAAAATTGGGAAATGGGTGTGGATTTTGAATTTCCAGCACCTATTCCTTTGTAGTAGTACGTTTCACTAGTAGGTCATTTATTTTTCTCTTGAATATATGAGTAGAAAAGTTATTTTATTAAGTTATTCTAAAATGAATATTTTAGGAATGGGAGAGAGCAATGTATTTTAATTCAATTAAATATATGTCATATATATTTATATTTGTTTTTCTAATTACTTCATGTAGTAATAGCAATGTAACGAATCCAATTGTTGAGAAATATGAATATAAACATAGTAAAACAGAGGCAAAAGAAAAAGCTGAGGCATTATTAGAGCAAACTATTACTATTCTTTTAGAAACGGTAATAAAGCAAACTATTACTTCTTCAGAAAATTATTTTTTAATCAAAAGCAATAGTAGTCCAACTGTTTATCATACCAATAACAGTTTCTTTTGGGACGGCGATATTACGGCTAGTCCTTTTGGAGATATTGATTCTTATAAAGCCAATTATCTTAGTAAGTTGTCTTTTATTGATAAAAATGGGAAATCTGCTATTGATCCAAGATTATCTGATACAACTGAAAGTAATTTTAGTGTTAATACTTCTTTGGGTTTTACAAAAAACAACCACTATGGAGATGAGATAGAGTATAATGTTTTAACTTCATTATCTCAAGTAACTGCTACTAAGTTCTATATAAATTCAAATAGCTTGTATAAAAGACATTGGATTGGAATTTATGATGGTAACAATTCCGATTTACAGTTTACTGTAAATATAGAGACTAAAAACTTATACAGTATTTTTAATGTTGAAAAGAATATAAGTTGGTTTAGTGGTAAACTTTATATTAATATGGGACAGTATAGATTCATAGTTAATCTTAGAAACTCTTCTTCAACTCTAATTGAGTTTTATAGAGATGGGAAATTTATTGAAAGTTATAGTTACAATATTGAATCGTATAATATGTTTAACAAACTATTAGCTCTTAATGATATTATATTTCCTGGTTCAACACTTGTGAACAATGGTTTCTCTAATTTATTAGGAAAACTACATAATGATAATGAAGAATTTGATGAGGGAAATTAATTTAGTTTTTCTAGTGTTAAACACAATAATTATTGCACTACTAATATTTTAACTTTTGATCTTTTTATTAGTGAAATATTACTGAATTAGAACTCATTACTGATAAATGGTTTCTGTGTTTTATTGTAATAAGATATTCTCCGGGTGGAATATTTAATTGGATTTGCTTAGTAATTCCATCATCTGAAACTATATTACCATCTTTGTGCAAAAAAACACTTTTCGAAATAAGTACAGCTCCGTTTATTGTTTCTTTTATTTCAATTAGTAGCCAATCAACTATATTATCCGGAATTGTTGCAACACTTCTTTTATCTTCCGGATAAGGTGAAGTTAAAGTAATTTCATTTATAATTTCAGTATCCATTAAAGTAGTATTTATGTTATATGCTCCCTCAAGAAAAATTTTAGCTGATAATAAGACAGGTAATATTTCAACTTTTGTAACTTCTTCATTATTTGAGATTTGTAATGCAGCATGAACAATATTCCAACTTTGCAAATTTATTTCATCCAGTGTTTGAGACCCAATATCCCAACTTAATGTGTCTTCATTAATAAATTGAGTTAGCTTAATATTATCTACATCACTTCCAATTAAAATTTCAGGGTGGTATGAAAATAAAATTACATTTCCTAAGCCGTAGTTAAATTTAATTACTGTCGATTTATCTTCACCTATTAAACCTTCGGGAGCAGTTCCGTTTGGTGGAGTTGCTGTAGCCCAAACCTCATAATTATCAGGCATTGAAGTAAAGTTTGTAAAGAATGGTCCGCCATAATAAAAAAAACGAGTTGTACTTGGTAATTCTATTAAACTCATTGTTGGATTTGAAATATTTATTTTTGCAATCTGAAAGCTTGCGGTATCACCACTACTCCAAGGTGTCCATCCAAAAGGTCCTTTGGCTGTTGCATTAAGCAAATCCATCTGATAATTATAAGCATGATAATCACTTTCTTGATTATATAATCCCCCACTACCTGTAGATGTTTGCGCCCAATCAACAATATCGGAAACCCAATAAGCTCCGGCACAAAAACCGATATAATTACCACCTGAATTAATAAAATCGCGAATGTTGTTTCTACCTAATTGAGATATTGCCCATTCCCGGTTTAATGCCCAACCACCCGGAGATACAAGTGCTTTGTATCTTCTGTTATTTGCATCACCTAATTCTCCATTGTTAATACCACTTGTATCAACAACACTATACGACCAGCCATAAGTAAAAAACATTGCTTTTAACGCTGCAACTTCCTCTTCCCATACTCCGTCATCTTCATAATCCGGATCATACAAAGCAAAATCAGCAACATAATTTTGCGAAAATACATTTTGTGTTAGAAATAATAAAATGATTGCAAATAAAATTTTCATGAATTTAATCTAATTATTTTTTGCTATTGATACAATGAGATATATCAATATTTTACTAATCATTTGATACTATTTTATAAAAATCATCTTTTTCATTTCTCCAAAATCATCAAATCTCAATTCATAAAAATACATTCCGCTTGAAAATTTCAAAGCATCGAATTGCACTTTATAATTACCAGGTTTTTGTTTCTTGTTAACTAGTGTTGCAATTTCTTTACCAAGAATATCATATACTTTTAATTGTACTAGTTGAGGTTTTGCATGCAACGTCTCTAACGAAGGGATTGTATATTCTATTGTTGTTGTTGGATTAAATGGATTTGGATAATTTTGTGATATTGAGAAATTATTTGGAATATTTGTTTTGTTATTTTTATTTGTTGATGTAACTACAAAATCTTTAAGAGCTAAATACTTGGGTGCATTTTCCATTGTTGGATTCATATCCACATCTTTAATATGTCCCCAAGAGCCATCCTTACTATCACCACCGGCTAATGTATAAGCAATTAGTAATTCCGCCCCCCAATCTTTAAGTGAATCTAA
>JAUTBQ010173813.1:0-11516 GCA_032361185.1 Lepetodrilus ovalis
GGAAAACCCGAGTTTTGTTCATAAATCCTCATAGATTTTTAGCTTGAGCGTGAAATCGTACTCAGAATGTTTCGTAATCTCGGCCCGTGGTGTATATAATAGAGCAATAGACATCCAGCAGATCAGTTGTATACTGTTAGTTGTTTTATTACATCGAAACATTGGGATTTAGTAACGCTTTCTTTAATAATTCGTATAAGAAAACCGTTTTCAGACAATTGGATTTCAACTGAAAGCATATAACCAGATGATAACTTCCAGTAGAATTGTCAGAGTTTGAAAGAATTCATTTGAGACAATATATTTTACCAACATTTATATATTTCCAATTTTGGTAAATAGTATGCAATTCCTAAATATCAGCTGTTTGTGGCTAAACGGATAACCCGTCGGATCAGAAAAGTCCAGGCTCGAACACAGGCACGCACGGAATAATTTACTGACAGTATTCTGTTAGGTTTGACACTATTGTGTTAGGTTATTCAATTTTCTTAATACCGGTATGTGATGCATAGCTCATGTCTATGTTATTTTTTCTCATCATATCTGGAGAAGCTAAATAATACAACATCTATTTCAGCGAAATTGGGTTCTCAGCCATTCTGAGTAACGTCCATTGGAACATGATTCTATTGCCCAAACCATTCAGCCAACGTATTTTTCATTGCATTGAAACAAGAACTATTCGCCCCTCCTTTTTCTCGCTCACATTTATAATAGAATTGTGAATTGAAATACAAGCATGTGTCAATGTGTATTAATATTATAACAGTCTAGACTATTTTGCTTATGTGGCATTTAAGACATTCCATTCCATTATTACTTCTGTCAAAATAGAATGTGAGCATTGCAAGGTAATTGCCATAACGCGGAAAATACGTAATTTGTATTGCAATAGTAATTAATAATTAAAACACCATGACCTTAATTACAATACCTTGAGGATATAAGTACTGGTCGAGTATGCAAGTACTCAGTTAACCTATCTAGTGTGTACGTCCTCTGGTAGACTAAGCCTTGGTATTATAATGCTGATACTATTGAATTCCGGTTTCGTTACCCTCAAGACAGGAGTGACAAATCTTGGCAACGTCGGTGTCTTTGTTGACGGTGTATACAGCGACGTGAATCTCATGCACTGCTATATATGTATAGACATACTCAGGTATAGCGTCAACATAATCTCGACGTCGAAGGATTTAACTACATGTTGTATTCTTAATATCAGAATCTATAATTTTATAATCAAGGAAAATTTAGCTAAATCTTGTTTCCCGTTTACATAATTATGTGTTTATTATTAATGGTATTAAGTTTTTTTTAAAATACTAATCTATCTCTATTACAAGTTATTTTTACTAAATATTGGTAAAGTAAATAGTCAGAAATAATAGTAATAGAGTAATGTTTTAACTGAGAATTCAAATTAATTTAGTTAACTTCATTAGGAATATTGTGATTTTTTGTACTTAATATTAGCTATAATATATGACAGAACACAAATATTGATCTTTAAAATAAATTAACAACAGATTTCCTTAAAGTAGAAACATCCTAATTTCAGGTGCATGGTTAATTGGCACTGTTAGAAAAATACTTATACGTAATTAAAGACCTACACAATATTTACAACATGTAGGATTACTACTATAGAAACAAGCCAACGCGAATAAACTTGTGGTGTACTTTACGTCTAGAGCAGGAGTTTGTGCTCAGTAGGACTATTTATGAGGGACAGTGACATGACCTGTACTGACCTTTATTTTGACAGATATCAACATTCAAGAGTGACAGTTCCCGCGAGCAGACGACTATCAAAGTAATGTTCACATGTGAACCGGGCACACGGTCACGGCCAACAAGTCTTGCTTCCATGTCAACAAGTATCCGTACTTTACTGCTTCCTTGTACTGGAAACTAGTACAAATAAAATAGCATGATGTGTGTTAGATGTGTTTATCTCAGCAGTAGCGCTACATCTTGGTACAGTGTCCTAGTACTCGGTTACTATAGGCTACTGTCAGACGACTGCCATATGTTTTAGTAACAGGGTGGTGATACTAGTACTGTGTACTGATCGAACAGAGAGAAATCATAATATACCTGATAGGTATTTCGAAGTTGCTAAATGTCCTCCAATACCCCGATTATTTGTTATTATCATTATGCCAAAGCTCTAGGTATGCATACATATCCACAATACATATCCTAAAACTCACCAAACTAAAATTGGTATATATATATATTATCAAAGTCAATATATTTACTGCTACACTACTTATGCAAGACATTAGTTGGTAGTGGCATGGTATGTGCCATCCTCCATTCATTTGGAAAACATCGATTCACTTCTCTTGACAAATAATGTATTATTTTCGGTATCTTGTTGCCACTTGCCTTCTCAATGTCATCAAGAAATTATATATCAGAGGGATACGTAATATATCCACTTTGGAAATACCAAAGAAACACGAGTGTAGATCAACCGTTGTAGTTCAAAGGACTCAGAAAGAACTGACGCCAAAAGCTCGTTGTCATGGTATTACAGGTGAAATGCGACTTCTACTTTGTATTCAGCATTTCTAAACCGGTAAACATATATGCATTAAGTTCTTCTAAACCTGTATGAACACTGTTGTATTTCATGAAATATCGAAACATTCATTATATTATTATCATGATCAATTTCAGACGTAAAAGTATAGATAGCTTATACTAATTTTGAATAAAATGTTGGCCGTGTTTTCGCGTTCCTTGATAATTAACAGATGAAATTGCATGTTGCGATTTTAATTGTGAAACATCTCCATTTCGTATTTAATGTTGTTCAACTCAATAGCATCATCAAGAGTGACGAATTTAAAATCGGCTGTCCGTGTAGACCAGGCCCCCGTTTCACGACGGTGTCCTAACTATTTAGGAGCTCTTAATAGATTTAAGAGCTCCTAAGTGTTTCACGACGACGTCACAAGTCTTATTCCTTCATAAATCTACATCTAACTTAGGAGGTGATAACTGCGTCCTAACGTTAGGAGCTCCTAAATACACACGCTCAGTGTGGCCTTGTATTGCCATGGCAACAGAAGAGTCTCGCCAAAATAGTATCTAGGTAGGCCTAATCGTATTGATCTTGTAACAGGTATCAATAATTGGAATACTCAAGTGGGATCTATAATACCCAATTGATAGATATATAGATAGTTGTTTATTCAGTATAAGGCTATAGGCCCAGAATACAGTCATTTGTTATGGTGACAGACATGCGCGATTAGCATTTGAATAAGGAATATTCATATACACTGTACATGTATAAGATAATATAATTGATTTGAGACTATGGCATTGAGACTATTCTGGCACACACTCCAAATCGTATAGTTTTGTTTCTTCATACGGGACACTTTTACAAAATAAAAAAACTGGCATTCTAAAAGACTTCATAATTTGAAGATTATAGTACATTTACAAGATCGTGTGGTGATTGATAACTATTATTTAAACAATGTATATAAACGGGCACAGATGAATATCTTTCAATTCTTCATACGCTTTACAAATAAACAAAACATGGAACTCGTCTTCCACATATTCCTTTGGTTTAAGTGTAAACTTTGTTTAAGTGTAAACTTTGTTTAAGTGTAAACTTAAACAAAAGGAATATGTGGAAGACATAACCTCTGGTAGTATTCGATATCTGCCAGTTTCTACAGCCAATCCAAAGGTATTGCATCTAAACCATGCCAGAGAAGATCTTGATGAGTAATATAGTATTAGTATATTAATATTAGTATTACGGTTAGTCATGTATCCAATATATATATTTCAGCTACCTAGAGCTGTGTTTACACTATTCTGTCTGTCATGTTTATGGCATGTCATAGCTCACTATTTGCAATGCGTGAACTGTCTTTCCATGCAAATTTATTTTCATTATTACCACGAATAATTAAACTATTGAATAGGAATCGATTTCTTAATTCTGTTGTAAGAACGTAACAGTGTCCCACACAGAATATAGCCCTTGTAGCATATACATGTATACATAATACTGTCCAATTTATTTCGATGTATATTTTAAGAATTGTCCATGTTCCACATCTCTGCACAACTCACGATTCCACATTTCGATAATCAAATAATAATACATGTGTTAACGTGGAACATCAATGAAGCACACAGAACACGGTACGCCAACTTTGTTTTTTTAAATAGCCATGACGGGACATGAAATAATAAATACATACAGTATATACTAGTAATAACAATACATGAAATAAATAAAATATGACTTTGCTTAAATTGTTAACTTACATCATGTAATTTAACTTCTGGTGAATGTCGATGTGGAATATATGCATATATGATGTATTAAGCATGTACTTTTGCATTGTAGTATTAATCTACCGGGTATATGAAAGGAATGTATTTTTTGAACGTTTGTATGGTGTTATTGATATTGAACGTTTTGTACAACTATGGGAACATGAAGATGAATGTATTCTGCAAATCTTACTTGGAGAAATGCCCTCATATTCGTATGAAATACCGTTACACACATACTACCAGGTTATTATGACAGTTTCTCATTTTATATCAAAGTGCTGCAAACTTATATGTAATATTGTACTCAAGTAATATGATGTTATAATTATATTCTGTATATCTTCAATTCTGTAGGAAAAAACCCAACTCCATACAAACAAAAAAACTAGCCATGATGGCACATGAAACAATAAATACATACTAGTACATGTGTATATAACAACTATACCTGCAACCCATGACTGGAAATAGAAGTGCGTTGGTCAATACATGTATATTCGTAAAAAGTCATGTTTATTTAACTAATGTGAAGTTTTCTGTAATACACTTTGAAACATTTCTTAACTGAGATTGTTTTCATGATGCTCTTGAGGTTTATTAAACCATTCCATTTTGTATTCATAGATAAGTGTTTGTATAGATAACTAATACATTAGATTAACAATTCAGTGGCATGCCGAAATTATATAAATACATAGTGATAAAAACTATTATTGTTCAAATATAATATTTATAAATGTATACGTTTTCAAAACGAATGTTCCTTATGCAACGCAATCATATTCAAAATATATTCCTTATATTATTAAAACATACGATATTTTGACATTGATTATTTTCGTACATGTTAATATTTGTATAAATGATAGTGTGTCGTGATAATAAGATTTTTGAGAAATTCTTGAGTTAATTTGATATTCGATTATTTTGGATTATATCAACTATTATTGATATTTTAATACATAATACATGTATGCCAATTCTTGTTGTCGTGTCAAGCATGAAGGGGTATTATTGTTTATGACATTTCATAAAGACATTTGATCCACGGATCAATACTATATTTATAATATTGTACTATTTTACAGATCGGTTACAATATTGTAACATACCACGTTATAGGTGGAGAAAGAGTCGTGGTATTGCATCATCAGAACTATGAAGTACTAAAATATTTTTGGAGGAATAGAAGAAAAATGCGTACTTAATTATACACGATATGTATCACAGATATCAATCGTGACTTAATTTTGTAACACCACAATATCTGGAAGGAAGATATTAAAATCACGCTCGTACTAATGTGCAACAAGGAGGAAGACACGGCCGTCTATTGCACAGTAGATCTAGACTAAGGTACTGGTGATAACTACAGTAACCAGCTGCCAACTGCGTCACTCTTGAACTGGTGTCACAAGAAACCTATTACTAGTAACGCTACTACTTGAACACTAATTAGTTCTAAGTTAGTGTCACAAGAAACCAATTACTAGTACATAGTTCTAGATAGTAACGCTACTACTTGAACACTAATTTAGTTAGTTCATTATGAAAGACAATTTATTATTTCGATTTCTAAAAGAACGGTACATTAAAAATAATATCATGTAGTTAAAATAATTGAGTTAGTCATTGTCAAATATGTTGCAGATATTTCTTATTTTCTACTTATATATAATTTTTAAAAACCCATTGTGTATGCACCTTCTTATAAAAATCGAAATAATTGTAAAGGCATAAAATAGCTGACGATCTGGGGCCGAGATTACGAAACTTTCTGAATACAATTTCATGCTCAATCTCAAATTTTATATGGGAATTTATGAACAAAACTTTGAGTTGAGCTGAAATCGTACTCAATAAAGTTTCATTATCTCGGGGCCTGGTTTAACAGGCTGTCCAGTCTATCTGTGAGACTATTATTTACATCATGTATACCCACAACCTACCCCGACCTTCGCAACTATTACTAAAAATACGTCTAAAGTTTAACATAACATATTACAAAGAATGTATACTTACTAGACAATTCCAACAATATATATCTGTATATGTACGCGGAATATGGCGAATTGAGTATTGAATGTCGCTGCGTAAAAGACGACTATTATTTACATCATGTACACCCACAACATATCCTGACCTTCGCTGCTATTACTCAAAATATATTGGTTAAGAGAAAACATGCTATCACTAGTATACGACTAACGTTTAAAATAATATATTACAAAGAATGTATACTTACTAGACAATTCCAACAATATATATGTACGCGGAATATGGTGAATTGAGTATTGAATGTTGCTGCGTAAAAGACGACGCTCCACCTGCGACTTTTGTTGCGTTTGTTCACTGTCCAATAGTGAGTTCACGTGGACTATACCTTGCGAGTAACTACTAGTATCTGAAAGTCATGACAAACTGTCGATAGACTTCTACCTATAAATTTCAGAACATTTCACATCGCAAAGCTCTGTGTGGAATACTCGTACGTGAGATGTCGCCTTAAGACCAGAATATTTCCAACTCATGGTATTCCACTGTTATGGAACACGTAGCACAAATACGAAATTAGTTACTTAATGAATATATTATATTACACATACATTAATATGCAAAGTCCATCTTTCATGACGTGCCTACATATAAAAGTCACAGTTAGATAATATATTCGAATATATAAAACATCACATTTAGAATACCAAATCCCCACGAATGAGTGAGTTGAAAGTTAATATCACAATAATGATATGCTACACGTGTATGCCAAAAGGTTTGGTTGGAAATTATTTGGAGGTCTCAAATTCAATTCACGCATGCGATGTTCACATTTATAAGGCAATAATAACGTAATGTTTGAAGGTGAATTTACGTAAAACATAAAACAAAATTGACTTGCACCGTCTATCCTAGGACAATAATTCTCCATATCACAGCTCATTGGGATGGACGAAACAGTATCGTGTGCATAATTTTAAAGTTAAATCTATATCACATTTACTAGTGCATTAAAATTTCATAAACACTATTATGTTTGGTTCTGCGACTTCTAAATTGAGTTGATTGTCGTATTGGTTTGTAGGCTACTCCTTTCTCGTAACTTTACTCTATTGTTGCTACGTGGATAATTATGAGCTAGATGTAATCGATATATAATAATGTTAACATTCAGGTTACATTTGGAAATATATTAGAATAGTCTGGAAATTGTAAATCTAAACAGTACCTGCAGGACTATTATAAAATAACAGTCGAGTCTGTGTCGTACTAAGACGGTCTACTGCCTTTTCGTTTGTGGTCTAAGGGTAGACAATTGATGGTAATAGTTCATCACCACTTACTTCCCTTAGACCACAATTTGAAGTGAAAGGCTACGCCACGTAATAATAGCATTGGTCTTATGACTGTTCAAAGCTACATTGATAAACAAACTAGAGTTTTGTATTTTAAACTACTAGTATTTTAATTAATAGGATTGTTCAGTATACATACGCAGTATTACTTTATGACAATTTCATGCACTATAATAACTCACCAGTGTTCAATATGTTACGCCTAATTAAAAGGTATGACCTCGTTGAAGAACTCGATGACTTTGTGTACAAAGGTACTAGTATTATACCTACAAAACATATTTGGTCTCGGTGTATAAAGAATAACATATCATGTTTCAAAAAAGGATGTATGCAGAAATATATGATATTGTTCCATACTCTTATGGATGGCAGACATGTAGATTGTGGAAGCTGGCTATAGAGTGCCTACAGTATTTTAATTATCTGTCATGTCTAGTTAGATTGGGAAGTTTACCTTTAGCATCACGTGAGTGCCAATGTGGTATTGTGGCATATGATATACTATGCCATGTTTGTATGGCATGTCTCATCAATATCAGGAAAGAAATGAACTATTTGAAAGGCTTTGTGACTTGATGGATTTAAATACGTTTGTAAACTTATGCTCAGAAGATGATGATTTAATAATGTGTGCTTTTTTAGTCATATTACCAGATTGATTTCATGAACTGAACCCAAATATACATAGAAAAAAGCAATTATTCTACTTGCAAAGTATTCTACCAAATGGTATGAAATGTATCGCCTTTAACAACAAATATGTGTTATGTTCTTACATGTATTGAATTGATGTCATATTACCTCTGTTAACTGGTGTATAATTAATTATCTTCAATTATTGAGCAAACATTTACATAGTACAGTGTACCGGTATTCTTTCTTTTTTTTAATTATTATAAGACCGTACTTATATATCACCCTTCCCATCTAAGCTTGTTCATTGCGGCTTAAGTTCTATACTGTAATAATGTAATAATAATAAGCCTGTCCTTGACGCAGCGCCTACGATAGTTGTGCGTACAGAACAAGCCACATAGAACTTTTCAAATTAATGTGCTTTAAATTAATATACTAGTAACTAAGTTACTACCGGTGTATATTTATTTAACGGTGTGTGTGTGTGTGTGTGTGTGTGTGTGTGTGTGTGTGTGTGTATGTGTATGTGTGTGTGTGTGCGTGCGTGCGTGCGTACGTGCGTGTGTGCTTGTTTTGTTAAATATTTCAGAAGTATGACGTAGGCAGGTGTAGGCTCCCAGAGATACCCTAAGCAGATTGTATGTGGTTAATCCAGCAGGGAGAGCTTTGATTAGGCGATAAACGCTACTTGTGCACTTTTTATTCTTCTTCTGATTATTATTGAATATTATTAGTATTATGTTAGTATTAGTATTAGTAGTAGAAGTAGTAGTAATAGTATAAGTACTGTAATATGTTGCTTACCAATTGCTAGTAGTCTATTTTTCTTTTTTACTTTACGTATTTTGTTACTATTATTACATGTTTTATTACTATCAACAAAACAAACAACAACAAAAACTACAACAACATTATTAATTATCACTACTACTACCACTACTACTATTATTACTACAACAACAACAACTACTACTACTATTATTATTACTACTATTATTATTACTACTATTACTACTATTACTACGACTACCACTACTACTACGATGATAATGAAAATAGTTATACTTTTCCTCTTAAGTTAAATATTGCTAATTAAACTGAACAAAAGGGAATGTTTTAAATATATTGCTTGTTACTTATTAATCCATTGTAATTAATAAATATGTTCTAGGTATAATAAATTATGCCAATCTACCTATATCTTTATTTATCTCGACAGCTACAGCTACATTTGGTATATGTTGGCATACTGTAAAGGCAATGCAACCTTCTAAGTATCGTCTTATACATGTATCGAAAAAATTAGATCTGTATATACTAATAATATTATTAGTATGTTTTTCACATTTTCATGACTAATATCAAACGATTTTTTTAAATATCACTAAACTTATAATATACGTATTCCATTGGATTCCATGTCCTCTCAACTATACATTTGTATTTTCTATCTTCATGTATTCTTGTTGCGAATATGTGACACATTATTGCTATTCTAACTGAACAAGAAAAGGAACATTTTGAATATCGTGGTTGTTAATTAATTGATCCGTTGTAATTAATAATTCTGTTCTTAGTAGATATATGCCAGATGCAGCTAATTTTGGAATACTAGTACGTTGGCAAACGCTAAAGGCAATGAAATATTGTACATATCTTCACATAATGACACATTTGACGAAAACTATTAAACTGTATTCTTGTCCCCACATTTTCATGACAAAATCATACTAATACATGTATCATAAGACTTACTAAAAGTTCTTTTAGATTTATTTTCCTCTTCACTTTACATTTAGATTCATAAATCAATATTTAAAATTATTCTGGTTGCAAGAATACGAACATTTTGATATAAGTTGGCAAATGCAGTCGCGTGATCAATTTCAACATTTCTGTGAAATAGGCCTACATCCTGACGATGATGATGATAATAGTAATGATAATAGTAATAATAGTAATAATAATAATAATAATAATAATACTGTAAAACATTAATAAAGGCATACAATCACAGATATTTATGGACGTTTTTTTAATACTACAAAGTACATTCACTTGACATATATACATATAATCATGTTTGTACTTCCAAAAACCTTTCTACCGCTGTACGGTAGGCAAAATTCAATTTCAACCTGAACAATCTTAGCTCTTCGTCCTTCTTTATGTTAATGCAAGGGGACATCACTCTCATATATCATGAATACATCAAAGACAATATAATTTTTTGTCCTGACAAATAATTATTATAAAATATGAAATTTATTATAAATATCAAGTGTTGGGGACTTAGTATACCAGTAAATAAAAACTTTGGGGTGTACAAATCAAACGTAAATAGTCTCAGACAGAAATTCGTTTGGCCATCATCTAGGCCAATCAACCGTGATTGTATGCCAGCAATTTAGGATTAGTTTTGACTAACTTTTACAGAAAATCTTATGCCATCAACAGGGTAGGTATACGTTTGTATAACTATGGCCGCCTGATGCAGACTGTCAGCATCGTCTTGATTTGGATACTTGCACAATGAGAAACTGATGTGATGCTATAAACTTGACTGACAAAGTGTCCGATACGTATGTGAGCTTTCTGACACTAGTACAAGACCAATAAACAACACGAACTATGGGCCGTATTCACGAAAGGGTTTAAGTAATTTTTGTGTCTTGTCTAATAAAAAGTATCACATGCAGTCTCAAATGTTGTATAAAGGACTTAACCTCGTACAAAGTCTTACAATTTGGCTGAAATAGTTTATTTTATCTTAAAAACTTAAACCACCCGTCGAGGTGGTTTAAGTCTGGCTAAGTCTGTATCAAAATGGCTGCCAGAGATAGGCGATACCTCGATAGGATGAAGATTGACGGAATCAATAATGAACAACTAATAGAAAGGTATAGATTGGATAGGCAAGGCATCGAATTCGTTTAGATATAATGCTTGGATTTCGAGCGACGAGAAAGTTTAAACTACACTCACGTGCAAAAGAAACGATACCAACATTCAATTCGTATTTTCGGAAAACAACACAGTAATATTCAAATAAAAATGTATTCGTTTGGCAGGATAAACATTGTGAAATACGGATGTAAAATGTTCAGGGTTAATTATCACAGACAACGACTCCAAGAACATAGTTTTGGAGTAAGGGTAAATTGTCCGGATTTCGATCACTAGCTATTCAGTTTTCTGGAT
>JAUTBQ010173824.1:0-11516 GCA_032361185.1 Lepetodrilus ovalis
TCTCGGTGCTTCGCACCTCGACTATTATCTTAGCCTGTCGACGAAGAGAAACCGTCTCCTCGGTCATTAACTATATACTAACATATGACCGGGTGATACACGACATCATCTCGTGAATATAATGACATTCTTCAGCTTAGAGAATAAGTTTAGAAGTCGTTCAAATGCGAGACGCACTTCAATATCTAAAGAACCATTAGCAACGATAACAGCCTCTGGAAATAAGGCAGCACTAAACATGCAACCGTGTCTACTTATTATGGAGACTCGTCTTGGAATGATTGCTATAATACGAGATGATTATGCATTCCGGCATTCGAGCCACCTTAACAATTACTATGGTCCGCACCGGTGGGTTTACCACGTAAAGTAAGGATTAATGCTAACTAAAGTAGTATCTGACCTGTTGCTTAGTAGTTGAAATGGCCAGTATTGACTGTGATCTGAGCGTACATATGTGCATAGTAAATATCCACTGGAAGTTCATATAAAACATGCATTTGACTTATGAGGACTATCGTATTGTGCAATGTATAGTATAGAGTGCATTTATTTGAGGTTAACTCGCACATAGTTGTTACTTTGATTCTTCTTAATTCAATGTTGTGTAACCAGTACAATTACTTAATCTCTACTGTAACAGATTATACACATAGTTATCGACGTGTTTGTAATAATAACTGCTAATTTCACGCCTATGCAGGTTCTTTTCAGTGCGACACAGCCTTATGAATCAAGCTGGTGTGTGTCAATCTGTGTATGTTATTATCGGAGACATACTGTGCAATCAACTTTACCTTTCGATGAAAGAAACACGTTTTGGTACAAATTTAAACTTATGTGTGTACTGAGTCACTGAGCTGAACACCAAATTGGATCATTTGGAAGACCTAATATCCCAGTAGCAGATAAGTCATTCTTTCCTGTGGCCACATTAATTGTGCACTGGAGGACGTAAACTGACGGTGAAGTCGTGGTAGGTTCCACCATCCCGCAGAGCTCATCGTACCGATGTCAACTGCTAAGCAATACCCTCTCAATAAAGCAAATGTAAAGCTTGGGGAAATTGCAGTCTCGCTATGTCGCTGGCGGATGCCAAGAGAGCTAGTTTATGATGCTTTCTGGTACTGGGACTTGTCTGTTTAAATGAAGGCTTCTAGATCTTCGTGTTAGCTTTATATGCCATCTGTCGGATGCGCGGAGCATGGGCGTAATGAAAGGGGGGTAATGCTGGATTAGGAGGACGGTGTTGTAGTGGAGTGAGGCCATGTGGGATTAGTTGAAACATCGGGGTCAGCCAGAGTTATCTCCTCTGTTAGTGCGCAACCATATCTCAATGCATCCGTGTCAGTTGGTCTAGTTAGCAAATCGGTTAGCGTTACCAGTTGGATTGCATTATACCAGAAACAGATTGAATATATATATAATTGTAATTTGAAGTGTGAGGAAAGTGAAAACCTTGCAGAATAGATTGTGCAATGTTTATTTTACTAAAAGTCCACATTAATAGTACAGCTTATTTTATCTCTCTCAAATGGAAATTCATAGATGTAGAGTGTAAAATATCAGCTTTGTTACAATCCCATGAACAATGCAATCATTCTAACTGTGTAATTAAATAAAGCGCCATTAAGCTATTTGGAGATTTATGATGACTGCCATTGCTTGGAATCCCGTGAAGCCGTTTCCTGCACTCACCCAGACTCCCTAGCACGCCTGGCAGAGCGATCCCTACAATGAGATGTTTTACTCGCTATGTAAGCGGACGGGAAATTGACATATTTTTTATGGGTCATCAATTGTACGCATGCGTAGATTATGTCCTTGAGATAATTTAAACAAATGAGTAAAAGGTTGCATTATATTTCTGCGTTTCCTGATCCATGACATGTTTTCAGGTGTAAAAAAACACAACTGGTCTTGGTATAGTGAAGGCATATTTAATTCTATCTTTGGCGGGTCTGTTTACCATGCGGCAATTTGATTGGCTAATATAAATATAAAGACTATCATGCTTGTTCTCTTGGAGTTGAATTGGATGCCATGTCTGTTGTGGAGCCATTGCTATCTCGTAGTCGTCATGTTATGTCTGATGGCTGTATGATCTGCTGGATGATGACGAAGGGGTTAATACTCTAGCTGATGAATGATGACGAAGGGTTAATACTCTGCTGGATGATGACGAAAGTTTAATGGCCTGCTGGATGATGACAAAAGGTTAATGCTCTGCTGGTTTTCACGGACATGTTGCTATGCTCAGTCCTATACGTTTCCATTGCCAAACTCATCTAGCTTGCTTGGTGCGCATCATGTCTAACGCTGACATACACTATCTGAATATCACACTAAGAACGTTAATCATCCCATTATGTGAATATCTCTTCATTACCGTCCTATACTTGTTAATTATCCTCTAAGATATTCATACCACAACATCCAATATGTCCCACCTTAGATCACACCAGGGTTCACACACCATACCTCTGTTGTCCACACCGCTGCGCCCTACTTTGGGAATACATCTTCCCTAAGTCCTGATATGTAATGAGAATGCACAGACCTAATTGGCCACTTTCTGCAGGTCTTTTAGGTTCGGACGTTCATGAATGACGCTCCCTTCAATTACTGACGAGAGTCCAGCTATCAGTGGACCCATTGCCCTGGACTGTCCAGCTATCAGTGGACCCATTCCCGCGGACGTAATTACAGCAACTGAAGAGTGATCGGGACGTTCTGTTTCCGCTGAAAGTGGTACAGCTACTGGCTGGAAGGACATTCGTGCATTGTTGACAGTGATTTACTTGAGCGTGTGAGCGTCCCTAGCGACCACCTCCAGCCAAATTGTGCTTCTTACAGAAGATTGACAAGCTCATCTAGGTCTATTAAGTTAGTCGTGATTCTACATACATATTCACATATTTGATAGGAAGGAGATCATTCATACTCGCCAGTATTGCTTAGTCATGAGTCCACATTGACAATGCGTATTTTAATTACTGTAATAGCAAACGTCCTACCAATATGCAGACCATCCGTTATGCCATCAGTAGACAATCCTTCAAGAAAGAACACCATTTACCCCTGATAAGAACATGTAGATATTATGCATTGCCATTGGTGTTGATTTACGATTCACGCAATTACACTTCTACGTCGTATTCACGTGTACAAATGATTTTGACTTATAAGTAAATCCAACCATTTCTACTTAGAATTCAGATCTGACCAAAGGCATACTAGACAAGATGTTAGATAGAATAGGGTGATCTCGATTTTGAGAAAAAAATATCTCAATAGCTGTTTGATCTGGGTATAATTTAATTTAAATAAGTTCCATTACATGTAATGCTACGCTTAAAGTTTTAACTAGAAATTAGTTAACATAATGATTGATTTATTCAGCTAATAACATCGCAATGACGCCGTGTTATTTACTCGTGAGTAGTACTGTTACGGTGTTGTTATGAGAAAATCTATCCAACCTAAATTATCTCGGACCCACTTTGAATTCACCCCACTGCAGACTGAGAATGGTTGAATTCACGTTTGTTTGGACAAGATTTGCGGCAAAATAGCAGGCCGAATAGAACACGTGGTGGGCCGTGCAATATAGAAGTGCTACTTATCGTAATTAAATCACGTCATAAACCCACCATCAATGTGAAATTCTGCGAATCTGAAGTGCAAAATGGTCGATGAGGGAATGGAAATTGCTGTGCGAATATGGCCACAGAATGGACCTAACACTTTTAACGACATTTCTGCACTGGTGTTGCCTAATTGACCAGGCAGGCGCACAGAGCTCAGTTTGTCTGTTACAAGACCTGTAGGCATGTCCTCTCTATAGATGTATTGATATTTTCAGTCAGGTTATTCTTTGAAATACATATCGTGGTGATTGGTGTAAGTGTCTGTGATTGATGTATTGATAATCTCTTCCTTCCTCACGAAGTTCTTCTGGCACACCTCAAGCTGGACCCTTTGATGGCTGGACCCATGGACCCATTGATGGTTGGACCGTACATCTGACGGCCAGCGTATGCGACTATGCAATTATCGTATAGTATGGTAGTGTATGGTATGGTATGATTACTGTCATAATCTTAGAACGTGAGATCCAGATAATATAATTTCAACCGAGAAACCTATTAAATACATACGCTGAAAATAGAACAACATATTTAAACACAGACAAGTACATGCAATTTAATAATAATCGTCTGACAGAACATTTGACACAGTGAAGCCAGTCTTCATACAATGTAAGACACAGTTTTCTCAATTCGTGTCAATGTGTTGTACCTATGTAGATCTCCTTTGGGCTTCCTTCACAGTATACACATAGGCTGGAAGCTAGTATGTATTTTATGGGCTTTTCCTATTTATATTACTCATTTGCAACCAGCAGAGATACAAATACAATCACAATTCTGTAGCATTATCATACCTCACAATGCACTTCCGTCAGTCTAGTGATGGCGATCTTTGATCCCTATAATAATATGTGCATGGAAAGTACATTAGTGCTTGAGGTTAGGTCTTTATTAGAATACCGGCGAATATTCAATACTTAGTCAAAATGTCTAATTCAAAATTTATATTAATAAGCATACATCTTGTTACAAGTTACAACATATCAGTAAGGAAAAATAAACATGGAAAGTATGGCTATATTTGGTTGTGTCCTACAGTTTCTGTGTCGTACAGTTCTTGTGTGGTACAGTTTCTGTGTGGTACAGTTTCTGTGTACTACAGTGTCTGTGTCGTACAGTTTCTGTGTCGTACAGTTTCTGTGTAGTACAGTTTCTGTGTCGTACAGATTCTGTGTCGTACAGATTCTGTGTCGTACAGTTTCTGTGTACTACAGTTTCTGTGTCGTACAGTTTCTGTGTCATACAGTTTCTGTGTACTACAGTTTCTGTGTCGTACAGATTCTGTGTCGTACAGTTTCTGTGTCGTACAGTTTCTGTATCGTACAGTTTCTGTGTCGTACAGTTTCTTTTGTACAGTTTCTTTGCAGTACAGTTTCTGTGTCGTACAGTTTCTGTCGTACAATTTCTGTGTTGCACAGTTTCTGCTGACTCGCTTAATCTGAAGGAAGTGGTGAAGATTTTTAATTAGCAACATAATAACAAATTAAAGACTGAGACGTTAATAAATAAAAACGAGATGTGAGTTCATTGAAGTCAGAAGTAATGACAGACGTTGTGCAGCGCAAACCAGCGAGCGATCCTAACTCTGCTTCCCGACGGTTTCTTGTAAACTGCGGATGTAACCAGACAACATTGTGTTTTTTTGGAGTATGTCAGGTCTACCAATGAAAACTGACATTCGAAACGGTAAAACATTCAGCATACAGTCTACACTAATAATAATAATAATAATAATAATAATAATAATAATAATAATAATAATAATAATAATAATAATAATAACAATAGTAGTAGTAGTAATAATAATAATAATAATATTAATAATAATGTGAACATTTATATTTCCACAAATCAACACTCGAAAGCATACTCATAGCGCCCATTATTACCCCGGTCACTGTATCCGTGTCCACTCAATTCCCTCTCAACGCCATGGGAAGTATACATCCAACCCAAGTTACTGTTCAAGGCGCTATGTATCATTCACATGTCCACTTCATCCCTCCGGGTAATTTTCTGCTGGGTGAATAGCGACATTTTTCGGACTAAGCAACTTGCTAACGGTGAGACCACAATTAAGTATTGGCCGAACCCGATCCTGCTTAACTTCAACCTAAGTGGTCGGCCGTGCAATGTCACCGTTACAATACACTCTACATATAATTTGAATATGAAGGATTCTACGTTGGTAGATACAATGATGAATAGTACATACTTTATATCTTTATATGTTCAGTCTACCCCCATGTGTATCTCTTCAGATACTATGTAGGCGCAGTCATATAAATGTCAGACCGTTTCTGATGTCAGTCTTCATTGGCAGGTATTTGGTGCGTGTACTTGCCTAGTGTGGGCTACCTGACGTCGTGCTGGTCTTGTGACAATGGTATTTAGGCTGCGTCTAGCGGATCTGTTATCATCCGTAAGGACGCGTCAGTACGTCTGAGGACAGGGAGACACACGTCTTTAGGTAGTTCATTACCATCTAGTTGTTGTTCATCACAAGACGCTTTCTATTATCCTGAATTACTTGATCTAATTGTCTGATCTGAGGGACAACAACCCCATTCTTCTTCCTCCTCCCCCTCTTTCTCTCTCAATCTTTATCTCTCTTACTGTATCTCTATCACTTTCACTGTATGTGTATGTGTGTGTGTGTGTGTGTGTGTGTGTGTGTGTGTGTGTGTGTGTGTGTGTGTGTGTGTGTCTGTGTCTGTGTACGCGCGCGCACTCTGTGGTATGTTTGTTATATATGCACGCATATGTGTGTTGCTGTGTTCCCTGCACTATTCACCAAATAACAACTGGTCTGCATAATTATATGTTGTTTGCTAGTGCATGGTGTTCGTAGATCCGATTGGTAACAATGTTTCACTATAAAGAATACTAGCATATATTTGAACTTCGTGTCGTAGATAACCGGTTTGATTTGCAGATGGAATAAGCCACGTGTATGTAAATAATGAGTTAAGTATGTGACACGAATGACATCTGTGATTAAGACCAAGTTGTATTCTCTGAGGTCCATATTCAAGAAATCATTACTGGTTATTGTCGGACGCATAATCGATAGTGAAAATAGCTATGGTCAAGCAAGTAACGTCAACAGTAATCATGGACTACTGCTTCCCGTGCTATCGCTTCACCGACAGTGGAATCATGTCAGCTTTAGTCATCTCGTAGTATTGGAGAAATCTGTTCTTTCAACAATATTGCATTACTGCCTTCTGTGGATTTTGTGAAGTTATACTGATGAGGCATTAAGTGAGGAATAATTGTACTTTTCCTGGCCTGGCGGTCAGCTGATTCGCTTTTCCCGGGAAGTTGCCAGTTATTGCTGAAGGAGAAACATAAGTATGTCGGAGAACAGAACAGATCCATGCACATTATGTGATTGTATTTGGCAACTTTGCATGTTAGCAAGTATTTACTGGCACACGATATCACGATTTTGTAATAGACACGCTAAGTGCAATTAAATGACAAGGTTGCGAGATTATGAACTCGTCGAAGAGCTGTTGGAACTTAATAAATAGATAAATTACATTTAATCACGAATATTAGATCGTTCCATGATGACTGGAATGCTTCACAATTGTGAGCTATTGTATACAAGGCGTAATGATGATGGAGCGGCCTATTGAATGCAATCAATCTAGTGGGAAAATAAGCCCTACCTGAAACATAAGAGAACATTTGCACGGTAAAATGTCATGATGAATGGTTAACTTTATCTAAATCATTGGGGCAGAATCATTTGGTGCAAAACTTAAATTAATTTCTGTTGGTGAAACCATCGATATAGGATAACCAGATGCATTGCTGTTCAGTCTATCATATTGAAGTCACAGCAAGTTAATCTATCGAGAAAACTATTCGTCGTCCGACTAAAACGGACCAACACGTTAATCCAAACATGTGTGACTAACGGGCAAATCATTAATAGTCATGCCGTAGATCACTGCGATCAGTTAACGCTCTTTATTAGTTTTATTATTTTCTATATGTATCCAGGTCTTACTAGATCAAATACAAGGAATGATTCGTCAGTTATCACATGTAGGCACACGGTCGCGAGCAGCTAGCGTCTTTGCCTGTAGTCTGTGCAATTATGACACAAATACCACTTCCTGGATAACATCCGTGCCCTCGTCACTGAATACTCTTCAACTCTGATAAATGTAACTGTATTATACGTGACAGTCCTAGCTGCACCACCAGCTGGGCGAGTCGTCTTACTTCCTATTATGGCCTCCAACTGTCGCCCTCTCGCTGTCAGAAAACGCGTATAAATCTCCTTTCCTAATACCACGAATACGAACAGAAATTGAAACAGAAAAAAGCCGGTATTTTAACATTATGGAGACAAAATTACCTATAACCTATAAGAGCGTGAACATATATGTGTGACGGATCTGTCTTAGCGCTCATAGTGGTAGGACAAGAGAGGTACGACTATCGTATCTCTACGAGTATTGCATAGAACGACCTGTGCTTCGCAAAGCGTCCTACAGGTAGATTTGGCGTAAATAGGCGTACGTCATTTCCTGTTAGTGAAAGTACGGCGTATGCCTTGAGTTAGGCCCGGACTACAGTCCGACCAGTCGGTGAAGCGCAGTCCTGCTGGTTGTTGATGGTAGTGTATATGTATACGTGCAGGTTCATAGTCGATTTGTGTTATCCTCAGAACTTTATAGCAGGTTCGTATCGTGAATGATCCCGACTCGTAGGGGACGTAACCCCGCACCACCACTCTCTGACCCAGACGCGATGTCTGTTATTCTGCGATCATTCAGTAGGCCATTTATGGTGTAATTCTACGGTGGAACCTGAGGGAGTGTTTAATGTTGGTAGGTGTAATTAATTAGCGAGGATGAATGGCCGCGGTGTCCCCGGAGACGAGCAGCTTGTCGTGGATGTCGGCGATGTGAGTGTGTCTGTAGTCAGTCGTAACAAGTATATGACTGTCACCACGGTACACGCTGTCAACAGGACCTCGCTTTATGATAGCTCGGGAAGTCCTATGTCGTCTGAGGAGAAGGAACTAGTTTGCGAAGGGCAACTGGAAACTGCTGTTCTCGTGGCAGCCAGCCATAGTCATCTCTCTACAGCAGCATTTGTTGTCAGAAAAGAGGGTCTTGGGGGTTGAATACAATTGTTCTCAATGGAAGACGCCATTTACACATGTACGGAATAATATACATGTTTATAAATCGATTCATTCAAATATTGTTATATGGTCAAATACGTTCAATATTGACGTGAAGGAAATGATGTCATTTCTATCTGGACGCATATAATTATTGCACATACAGACAACTGTTCATACACCTTCATTGGCCGTGATAGCTTTAGTTCTTGGTCATTCTAGGCACGTCCTCATTAAGCGCAATGACTACGAAATGTTGTTTAAATTGCTATAGCATAATTAATCTAATCACTACAGGGCAGTGTAGGTGGTATTTTATAGCGATTTAATTGTCGTAATGTGTTGTCACGACTTCCACTAATTTCGGTGATTATTTCTTTGGTGTTTCCTTAACTATCGTGTGAGAAGTTGTTTCGAAGACGTAGGTAAGTAGGTGACCGCCTAGCATGTAACAAGTCGCCCAGCGTGTGCGGTACCGCCCTATATTGTAACAACCATCACTTGTGTGATACCTACATGTCTGTCTAACACTAAGTGAGTCAGTCACTCTTTTCCTGTGAAATAACCGGATATCCAGGAACTAAATAGCTGTCCAATCTGGCCCTGATGTCGTATGTCTAACTTGTCCGACTTCGTAAAACTACAGATGACTGATTTCATTATAGCGCGTAGAATTCTGTTTCCGGTGGACGGAATGCAGACATTGTTCTTTGTTTCCGGTATTTTAGGTAGCCATCACCTGATCTAGAAGAGATCCTAAATATTCGCACACTACGGCGGCTATAGTCTGTCTGGCCTCGTGTATAAAGATGTAATCACACTTTCCACAATTCAGACAACAGTTCATCGAGTTTTCCTTGTTTTTAAAAGAATGCGCTGGCAAAATGCGTTTCAAAATCACGTTCGATATGGAAGCTACTTGTTTAGTATCACTTGTGGCTGCATCACTCATGACACAATAGCATTCACGTTTCACTCGATACTATTAACAAGATATTTGGGAAACAATAGCACACATTTCCTCTATGAGTGTACACCACGCAATTTAGTGTCGCGATGTTTTATTTCATTGATACCTTTTTATTTCCATTAATACATTATATTGTCTGTTTATTTTCATAGTGGTCATGCCTTTGTTGAGAACTTGCTTAATAGATTTATGTAAAATTACAAAATATAATATTTATCAACACGAGTCTCTATAACACTTACGTAGCGTTACGAAGTCATCGTAGAAATAAAGGCGGTGCTAAACGTATTCGATTTGGAAATAGTAAAAATACCACAACCGTAAAAGACAGAAGAAAAAAATCGTTAGATGTCCGGTTCTTTGGCCCGAATTCACGAAACATCTAAGCAATTTCTAAGCATTTCTCAGCATTAGCTTAGACTACAAAATAATTCTTAAATAGGCTAAGAAGTGTTTTAGCATGTCTTGACAAAATCTCAGCCAATAAAATAAGAATAGGAATAATAATAATAATAGCTAAAATTTGTATTGCGCGGTAGAAACATATCCTCGCACTATTGCAAGCTCAAGGCGCTAAAATTGGTAACAGCGTCATTGTTAGGGAACGCTTCAAGACGTAGATTGAAAAGTTGCTCGAATGTAAGCACAAACGTAGCTCAGACGATTGCCGTGCAAAGTATCTTGATAGGACCGAAAGGGCGGCCACACAGTCATTACCATCATTGTTTAGCATGTACCTCCTTAGAACTTCGCAGTCTGAATAAAATTGATCGTATTATTTTCTAGTATACTTAAAAAGTGTTAAGACAGTTGTCGAGGACTATTAACGATACGACCAAAGATAAGAATATTGGGGATATTTGAGAATTTTCTTGAAAGCTAAGCCTGTTGTCATGGATACTACGACATCTTAGTGAGTTAATAATTATTAAGGCTTAAGACAGAGCGAGGGAGAGTGGGAAGATATTTTCATTTTACCTCAATAGCTGCCCTGAATTCATGCTATAGTACTGAGGCACTAATTAATCTGTTCATCAATTAAAATACCAGTGGGAAGACGTCTTGTCTGGCATCAGCTTACAGAGGTCCGCCTACAACACCGTCCATTACGGTGCCTGCCTACAACTTGTACAACACCACGGATTGCGGGGGCCGACTACAACTTGTACAACACCACGGATCACAGGGTCCGCCTACAACACCACTCGATTGCTCGGTATGCCTGTCAGTTGGTTTCTCGTGGATTTTCATAAGAATATATATCTATGTCTTAAGAATGTGTGTATTTTCTATCAGCTGTTGTCCCTAGAAGTATGCTTCCAAAGTGTATTCCCATTTTTACCCCTACGATGATTGAACCCACTGTTGCAGGTTCATCGCGAGGTTGTACTGTTATTTCATTAAGGAGCACTTTCCTTTATGGTTTCGATTGCAAGGCAATCAATTGCTAAACATCTGTCGATCTGCGGAGTAGTGACCATCTACATAATACTTTACGTTCAGGAAACATACTCGTATTTGGAAGGGTAATGGCTATATTATATTGTGTAGGTATTTATCGGTGTTTGTAGTGTATGAGTGAGTGAGTGAGTAAGTGAGTGTGTGTGCGTGTGTGTGTGCGTGTTTGTGCGTGTTCGTGTGTGTGTGTGTGTGTGTGTGTTAGAGAGAGAGAGAGAGTGTGTGTGTGCTTGTGTGTGTGTGTGTGTGTGAGTGAGAGAGAAAGAGAATGAGAGAGAGAGAGAGA
>JAUTBQ010173835.1:0-11516 GCA_032361185.1 Lepetodrilus ovalis
TGGAAATCGTATTTCATTATGTCATAATATTTACAATTCCTTGAGAGCGTGCCTCCGTCGGAACCAGTAGATAACTATTAGTAATAATCACTATACTGTTTATGTTTACCCTAATAGTGCAGGATATTGCATGCCTCGGCATGCTATTTTCTAAATTTTCTCCCGAACATGTTGCCCCCCCAAGGAAAAAATAGTTAGCTACGGCCCTGGATTGTATGCCTTTAAATAGAAATTATTAAAATTAATGTATGCTAGATAATGCAATACACATTATCATGTGCATGTGTATATGTACATGTGTATTATTATGTGTACGAGTGTGCGTGTGTGCGTGTGTGTATGTGTACATCTGTGACGACGTAAATTAACAAACTCTGAAATATCTCATTAGTAGGCTATTTCGGTTGCCTAAGGAGTAAACATGAACCCACAGATAACCTGCCTTGAATGCGAGTTACTCCAGCATGTAGAGGGTTAAATAACTAAAAGGAAATTCATGTTAATTCCTGACCACGTGATCAACCTCCCAAGTTGTCAATCATAGTGCAATGAAACGCTATACAGTCTATCATTCATAATTTTACAAACATATGCCTACATGTATCACCCATATACATGTATGTAGAGTATGTATATACCTATAGCCTTGTGTGTGTGTGTGTGAGTGTGCGTGCGCGCGCGTGCATACGTGTTTGTGCGTTTGTATGCGTGTGTGTACGTGCGTGTGTATGTGTGCGTGTGTGCGCGCGTAAGTGGTTGTGTGTGTGTATGTGTGTGTGTGTGTGTGCGTGTATGTGTGTGCGCGCGTATGTGCGTGTGTGTATGTGTGTGCGCGTATTGTGTGTGTGTGTGTGTGTGTGCGCGCGCGCGCGCGTGCGTGTGTGTTTTACATAATAAAGCATAGATGCTTCCGAATGCCTCCGTACCAATCCTTAGAACGGCGCTGTGGTTTCCACATTTTTGCACACCTCGGTCCATGAAGCCAGGTGATCATCGACTCACGTTTCAACGTAGGCCTACGTCTGGTCTGGCCCGGTTCCGCCTGCCAAGCGGCTAGTCCATAACATCCTACACTAGTTCTAGCGCTGAAGGGGCAGTAGAGCGGAGCGGTTTACTATTCCCACAAGAATTCTGACATTTGGAGTATTATGTAGGTTAAGCACAACTCACTTATTGTCTATATGTATCTGCTATGTTATTATAATGACGATGAGTTGTATGTCGTTTAATATTATACAGTACTTAGGGGTTGATGAATAAGAAATGCTGTAAATATTTTGATGTTATGGAATTTCACATGGAACAGTTATCACCGGTGTAATCTCTTCCTGACCCCCATGCAAGAACGTTCCACGTATGGGGTAAACGAGAGCTCTGAAAATACCTAGTTTTGCACGGACTGCTTCATGTGGGCATGATCCCTACTAATTCGTTAATTCCATGAACGCTTTCTTATTTCTGTATTTCTGTGTGAAAGTCACCGTTCAGTCATGTATGTATTTTGTCGAACTGTCGCAGACGCTAGTTGTCCGACCATGTTTGTATTCCCGTATTTCTGTGAGAGTCACCGGTGCTAGTTGTCCAAACATATTTATTCCTGTATTTCTGTGACGGTCGCAGGCGCTAGTTGTTCGACCATGTATTCATTCCCGTATTTCTGTCCGACAGTCACTGGTGCTAGTTCCGAAGATTGCAGAGCGCTGTCCAGGGGGAAGATGGACGTATGTGTGGGATCATTCTCCACGGCCAACCTCTTCAATCTGGAGGATAGGAAGGCCCTTATAAGTCACGAGAACACCTCCTGTCCTAAAGACATTATGAAGGACAGCTGCACGTGAGTCAAGCACAGAATAGCTGCCCCAACATTTCACGAAATGGTCTAGCTGCAGTTCTTTAGTTACATAACTGCAACTAGAAACGGTCGTACTGTGTTCTAGACAACCTACATAGTTCTTGTCGAAGACGGACATTTTTCTCGATATTTAATGCTTTAGTCCCAATATTTCAAACACTGTAAACGAATCATTAAAAAAATAATTAGAGGAGATTGGTACAACGCTGTGCATATGGCAGTACATCCTCTCATCACAGAGGTACCTGTTACGTTAGCACTGCACGGTACCCCTGGCTCACATCTATGGGAAAACTCGCGCAAACAGTCTACATGAGCTATAAATAGAACAATGATAACATCTGTTTCGTTGGATAGATTTTTACGGCGTTTTCATCGGGGAAATGATCTCATTGGTTAGTGTTTTGCGCAGGTTTTCCCCTAGATGTGAGCCAGGGGTACCGTGCAGTGCTAACGTAACAAGTACCCCTGCGGTGCGAGGATGCCTTTTCGCAAGTATTGATTAAAAGCAATAATTATTAACGTATAATTTCGAAACTCCTTTGAACTTTGAAAGGTGATGTTTGGAAAAAAAAGGAGAGCCTAATAACGATTACGTGCAGAAGGTCGGGCAACATTGACTCATTACGAGAGCGGTTTTATTCCGGAGTGTAGCTAGGTCGCGTCCTTTGTCAGTGAATGTTAATGATAATACGCCGCACTGGCGAAGGCTTTCTTGGTTGTAGGCATACATGGATAGGTTATACTGTCCCGCACTCGTCGTGGTCTGGACTCAGGGAGAGTATACACGTGGAGAACGGCACGATCAAATGTATATCCCGGAAATACTGTCAATGACGATATGTAATGAGAATCTGACTGATTTATTTTAAAAGGTCAGAGCTGTGCATAACATTTCCCCATGCATACTGTTGGATCTTAACATATATCAAAGTACTTGTTAAGTAGGCATAAATTCACAGATAGTTTTCATATTTATGAGATCTAGTGAAAAAAGAAAATAATTGAAATTTAAAGCCTTTATAAACTTTTGGAAAACGGTTGGTATATACACCTTAGATGAGAAATGAAGTTGTCTTTTGATGTAACAATGTAATACAAATGGAATTTACATTTTAATATAAAAATAAATACATAAAAGGGTCTTCTACAAGGTAGACACTTGTCACCGTTGTTTTTATACATACTTATATATTTATTTTTTGTTGAATAACATATTTTTCTAAAGCTATATTTGTGAACATATTCCTTTAGGATACGTGTATTTCAACATCTTGTATTTCAAAAGTATGCTAAGGGGCACACTATTAGCCTACTTTAGCTTAATTGTAGTCAAAACATTATCAAGCGGTACTAAACTATGTATAGAGGTTTGTCAAGGAGAAAACGTTCGTCCTCAATTGCATAATGCAATGTAGCCCATATTCCGTTAGTATAGACTGACCTCGTAACGAACGTTCCTAGCTATACACATACACGATAAACATGTAAATGGGAAAGAGTTAAACATAGCTGTTAGCATTCGAATAGCGGAAATGCTGCAACTAACTCGCACTGTATCTTTGTCCCGTGGGAGTACTGTATATCTCTCGTCTCTACACTATCATTACATGAAGATATTGTGAGTTTCATATTGCAAAGAGCGAAAGAATAAGAGAGAGGGGAAAACAAGAAAGAGAAACAATCAATAAACAAAACAAAACAAAGAATAACACAACTAAAACATACATTTATACCCGGAAGAATGTCATGTACGAGTTAAATGATAAAGCTCCTAGCACCTTCACTTGCACCTAGCACCTTGAAATGCAACTAGGGTTGTATACTCCCCAGGGAGTTGAAAAGGAAAACGAGAGGAGAATATGAGAACTTCGATAAATGATACACAGGATATTAACATGTCCTGCTATAGTATAATATTACGCACACGTACGTCTTACAATTTACGCTCGGACGTGTACAATACGATACCCGTGAAACGCAACCCTCTGAGCTCATCTGTACGGAATGGCGTAACTCTACATATAATAAGGTAACCTTAGCCATGATGTCATAAGGTTGGAGGTATAAGGTTACCCTAGAGTTACGTCGTTTCGTACCTGAATTCCCAGGTGATTGGTATGCGTTCTTCTCAAATTGTGTTCCTGTTGGATTGGATACGTGTTACCGAAGACCATGTACACCGATCTTATTCCATAACAAGCACCTGGAGGTTCTGCACGCGATGTCAGACACAATGTCCACATGCAGGTAGACATGCATCAGTCACGGAACACCTGAAGCGTCACCATACACCCCACTGTCATGGAAACTGTAGAACGTCGCCAGATGCGACCTTAGAAACGTAATGTGTGGTCCTAAAAGACCGAACGCAGAGGTCAATTCGGTCACAGAAGAATGTAAACATGAAACACGAGCGTAAACACCTCACGGGAGTAAACAAAACATATCAGAACACAATAGTGTATTGTAAAGTTAAATAGAATAAATAAGAATACAATATGTGTATAAGAATACCAGTTTTACAGGTTCATGCATGATGTGTAGTGTATACGCCTACATGATTATATAGAATTTTATATTATACCGTAATTTCAATTAAAATGATACTGTATGTGTTACATTAAATTTACATTGCAGTCACTCTGTTCCACTACAATATAAGGCCGTCAATGTGCGGCTGGTATCCTTTTACTATTATACGTAAACAGAAACAGATATGACGTTGCTCAACTGTCTTTACTAGCACTAGTGGCTGCATGTGTTGCAGGTTTTCTCATTTATTCATACACCGTCAACTTCTGATAATTGGAATTTCGATAAGCACATAACACCAATGCATTCAAATATATATTGGTTGTGTAAGCTTGGTATAATCAAACCTCCATTTAAGTTCAATAAAATACAGAAAGGCCTATACATCAATGGTTATAATTTTTCATCAGAAATGCACTGCAACAGAATGTAAGTGTACGTTGTCTTTTAATGTTTTTGGTGTGGTGTTTTTGTTTTTGTTTGGTGGTGTTGTTATTTATTTATTGGGGTGGGGTGTGGGAGGGGGGGAGTATTTATCAATCCTATCGTCACATTGTGGTATTATATAGTATGTACAATGTGGTATGTACAAGTGGCGGTGACTCCTGCATGGTCAGTTTCCTGGCCCAAAGTCTACGAAACATTTTGAGTACGATTTCATGCCCAAGCTCAGTTGATGATGAATTTGTACCCAAAAACGTTTCGCAATCTCAGGATCAACCAAAAGCCTTACCTGCATGCACCAGTAATAAAATTAATACCATTTGAAAGAAAATATTACATATTAATTTTGTTTGGGTTTCACCTTGTGGATACCCTTCACGTTTAGAACCCGCACAACATTACTTTGACCTTGATGACCTAGCATTCAGAAAAAAACTGACAACCCAAGTAGGTGTAAAAATAAAATTGCTCATATCTGTATTTCTTTTGACATAATGTATACGATTCACCTTTGAAACCGGGCGAAGTTTATCTTCAAGCTGAAACTGCATTACATACTAGTATATCATTTTCAAAAGAAAAGAGACTGTAAAAAACCCATATCTCTGGCACTTGACGGGTAGCCAGACATTCTTAACTACATTTTAATTCGAATTGAAATAGACAAAACTCATATTAGCCTAACTCTGACTTTCTGTACGCTTCACGTTTCTTTTCAAAGTTCTATTGAAACCTTGGAAGACACGATATACTAGTATGTAGTTAGTCGTCGTATATCACTAGAAACGATTAAACATGATTTCAATGAAGCTGGGCCCTTTCGAGTACTGCATTTTATGCTGAAGCTGAAATTTTATATGCGGACACGATGAAAACATTGAGTTCATGAAATCGTATTCAAAAGAGATTCGTAATCTTGGAGCCAAGTATTTTTATGTCGCATTGACACTTCAACTTTGAACTAATTTAGTACAACATTAATATTACCTTGCTTACCCTGTTAAATTAATAAAAGTTCGACGAACAGAATGAGTTGGATGAACATACAATATTGAATTAGATTTCAAAGAACAAAATTTCAAAAATAAATAAATAATAATAGCTTTGACCTTGTATTATGTTTCTCAATGGAATGACAATTTTGCTACTTGTACTAAAACTACTGAACAAGCATAGACGGCCTTGTGAATGCCTCAAGTAAGTATACAATACGATATCTAAGATTAAAAATAGCCTCATATTTGTCTTGCGTTGACCTTGTTTATGATTAACCTTTGAAACCGTACGAAATATATGTGTGTCACAGTGTCACTCCAAATCTTATTATGTAGTATACCTGCCATCTCCCAAACACCGTGCGTCAGACTCACACATCTATACCACTAAGCACGCTGTCATGCCAAAGTCTAACAATCTAACGCATTTTACTATACATTACATCAATAAATGCGTTTATATGTTTAAAAGGTGCCTAACAAATCAAATGAAGGGGAACAAATAGTTTTTGAACAAGAATGTAAATGCACTTTTATGCAGGCTGTACTATATAGTTAATACATTCAATACAATTACACTTGCATACACCCCCAATAAAGAACTATCACTGAAATTGGTTCTACAGAATATAGGAAATTAGTTGCCAGCCGATGTAGATATATTCTAAAGATTACAGACGGAGATTGGGATGTGGGACCGGGGTGATGGGGGTGGGGGCATAATGCATTTATCCGGGACCCCCCTCGATCATTTGTCCGCCTCACTTACCCGCCAAGTGATCCTATTTATCTGGGAATAAATGGTTGACAGCTATGTCATTAGGGCTTCTAAAAAGAAAATGAATCCCAGAAACCTACTTCAGTGATTTTATTGGTAGCCAGTCTTCCGTAACCATATTTAAATACTTGAAATGGCAAGACCGCACGTGAACCTGACTTTGGCATTTAAACCTGACAACAAAATTTAACTTAATTTGTAATATAAAGCATAGAATTTATCTTTGTGCGTGCCCTTCTGAAAAGCTCGTGAAACCTTGTATTTGTAGAACAGAACAGAACAGAATAGCATATAGAAGCTTTAATTTCACAGACTGCAAAACATCAGTGTGAGGTAGGCCTATATACAAGAGGGTTAACTGAGAAATTTACTTTGAATGAATTCATGTATAGTATAACACAAACAAAAATAATATTAGTTGCTCGTTAAACATTTTAACATTCTTTTGTTGCAATACAGCGATGACCAAATATCTGAGCATCAGCTTCGGATCTGATTTTAATGAGCTTGCTGGAGAACACCAATTTTCTTACACTAGAAGAAAGCCTGACGTTAAATTGCATACGTTAAATATAATTATATACCGGTATACCCGGTACTCATCAACAACCGAAGTACATGTCCCGGTCTGTGACTTGTAAGATACATGTAATGCATACTACCGGTATATATAATTTGTAAGAACAAGACTGAACAACATTGCACATATTTGTCCTGTTATATGTAATATTCATCTTTTAAATTTGCAATAATTTGATCTCTATTTGGGTATAAATAACATGTATAGAAATCTCAATAACAAAAAAAACATACAAAAAGAAAGAACATAATATACTGTCTATAACATATATACTGTACTGTGCTATCCTATAGGAATCGTGTTGGATGGGTATACAAGTATCGTTAACTCCAATCGTCATTCAAAACTATTTGTGAGAACAAGATTGCACATGCTTTCTATACGTCTTTTTTTTACACCTACATCCAATTGTTATAGTTTGTTGACCTTGCTAAATCGTATTTTCAACCAAATGCCATAATAAGATATTCAACCCAGAGGCAATGTGCACGGTCACTAACAACATCCAATGTAAAATGAAAGAGTACAATCATAACTGTTAATCCATCTCTACAAAGCCATAGTTCTCTAAGTCACTATTCTGCCTTTATGGGTACACTGGATAACGCAAAATGTGAAGTTTTCGTTTTCCCTAAGGGAAATTATGTTAATCTGATTTTAGTCATGTTTGTACTATTCAGATTTTACAATAGACAAGATTCTTCTGTACCTACCTCAAGGACATAGTAGATAATGCAGGTCTATAAAATAATACGACATTTGGATAGCATCATGCAAATGAGATTTTTATAAATAGGCCATCAACATTTTGAAATCTAGATCAAATTTTAACCTTAAAGACAATTTACGTCAGATAAGATTGACGCCGTTAGAAATGAATTTATTAGTTCCAAGTGAGGCAATAGCATAATTTCAGTCACATATAATGACCATACAAGCTATAGATAGCATAATTTCAGTCACATATAATGACCATACAAGCTATAGATAGCATCGGTTCAGTCATATGTGATGGCCATACAAGCTATAGATAGAATAATTTCAGTCACATATGATGACCATTCAAGCTACAGATAGTATTATTTCAGTTACATATGATGACCATACAAACCTATAGTTTCAGTTCAGTCACATATGATTACCATACAAGCTACAGATTCCATCATTTCAGTCACACATGATGACCTACGAGCTACAGAATGCATAATTTCAGTTGCATATGATGACCATAGAAGCTATAGATAGAATCATTTCAGTTACATATGATGACCATACAAGCCTATAGTTTCAGTTCAGTCACATATGATAACCATACAAGCTACATATTGCATCATTTCAGTCACACATGATGACCATACGAGCTACAGATTGCATCATCTATAGACCATATACTCCTATAGATTCAGTTCAGTCACATATGATGACCATACACGCCTAAAGCATCAGTTCAGTCACATATGATGACCATATAAGCCTAAAGCATCAGTTCAGTCACATATGATGACCACATAAGCCTAAAGCATCAGTTCAGTCACATATGATGACTCACGTATGCTGACCAAACAAACCAGGACGTCCTTGTTGGCTTTACCGTGTTATAAATTAGTTTGACCTTCTTAACTTTAATCTATGCATAAGAAACTCAAAATTTCACATGAGCTAAGAATGGCTTAAATAGATTATCATTTGAAAACAAATTGAGCTATAGATGCAACATATCCACTTGACCTACATATCATCGAGTATTTTTTTCACCTAAAAAACATCTTTTGTCGGCTGTATGGTAGGGGAAAATCTGTGACACACCTCTACTGTAAATTATTATAGAATACAGCATATATTTCAATAGGAACCTTGTAAGCAGCACGTACCCTGTTTCTATATCGTCATATCGTCCATCTTAAAGGTTAGTTACATCTGCATACATAATAGTCTTTCACTATACCCTCCAGGACCCTTTGGGTGTAAAGGCCCCTTACTGTGATTAAGGTTGAAAGCTTTCAGAAATTTATTTCAATAGCAGACGAAATATGACCAGTAGCATTTGCTCTCTCAAGAGAAAAACATCCAACAAAACGTATATTATAAGTACATGAAAACGTAGCATTATTATCATTATCATGGCTCTCCCAGTTATTATTGTTGCACTATAAAAGGCAATGGTGTGTTGTGCTCCACTATAAATGCGGCTTTGATAAGAAGTCAACTTTTATATTGTTTAGAGATATATAAATAAATGCTGTATTATTGTATAGGTCTTCTAACATTAATGCATATTACCGTTGCATGCAACAACACTGGTATGTCTAAGAACGTTTATCGTTGAATATTTTTCTATCGTTAATATGATTTTTTCTTTCTGGTTGGTATTACCGGTATATGTATCTTTGTCGTTAAATATTCTATCCATTTAGTCAATCAACAGGTGATTCCAATAAAAAAAATTGTCACATAGCATCGAGTCTGGTAGTGAAATAAACTCATGCTATAAATATTAATATTTTCACTAGTGATGTAACAATTGAATAATCACCATATAGATCTAGTATATTATTGTATTCATACATGTTGTCGACATCTTTTTAGACCTATTTTATAGAGCTTGTCTTTGTGACTTAATTTATCAACACCATGTTGTTTCTTTCTCAGCAAGACAATTCATGAACGTTCTCTCAAGTGTTACCTATAAATTAAGACCAATATTGTGTTCACATCATGATTAATCACTGAGTTACGCTACTTTGAACATGGTGGGACTAGCATAAAAATTGCCAATTTGACGACATACCATGCGTATAAAAAAAATAATTATGAACTATATGTTAATTTTGACAGACCAGACAGGGCCGGTGTATAGTGGTTTATATTATTATTCACAGTGGTATCCAGTGTGATGCGACAGCAATGTCTGGCCTGTCAAAATTGATACCATATGCTTTTATGTTGGCGTTAAGCATATCGCGCATAATGTATCAATAAATTGCTAGCTATACACTATGATGCCATACTGATCTCGTTACAATACAAGGCCATTATCATTCGATTCATCTTGATACAACCCTTATTCAATATAGAGCAACTGAATATATTCTAAATATATAATTGATGTCTGTATTGTATGCTATTGACTGTATAGGCTTTAATATTAACTAACAACGATATACATGTATACATTAAAGCTGTGTAGAATATTTACTGTGAAAGGGTCATAGATACAAGTTTCATTTGTATGTGGCACACCTGTTTCGATTCACACCCATAACAGTATTATCAACCATCTATTATTCAAACCATGTACTTCATTTCAAGCCGGAAAAGCATCATCTGAACACTTAACAAGAAGTGTACTTCCCATGTTAACTTCAGCGTAGTAAATACAGATATATAGGTGGTCGCTAGCCTACACACATACATATATTACATATCTACATGCAACATGCACGTATAATATTGAATGAATTCAATGGACTAATCTAAGCATGTCTATAAAGGGGTATTCACGTAACTGTCTTGCAGCTGCACAGCTTTTTGTTCATCTTTGTTAGATTGAGAGCTCCAGTAGGTTTCTTGTTTACTTTACAACACTGGGGTCGATTTGAATAACACTGGGGTCGATTTGCATGGGGGTGTGGGAAAGCACACCTTTACCTTTATACCAGTAAAACAAAATATACTAGTCATAGTCTATATAGTATCTCCAATAGATGTACCCACCTCTGTTAAGTGCGTACTATACACGGGTGTTTCTATCTATCCGATGTTCCTATTAAATGAACCCGGTCGATCGGTGTAGATCCTTTTTATCATCGTACCTACCGGATCGTATACAGGATACGTGTAGGTGAAAGTATTTCATTGATATATAATTGCACGTATGTAGCCTATATTACGCAGGAATAGTGTATAGATACCTCTCGTTGCAAGTCATATTCTACTAAAAATGCTTCGACATTAAACTCACACTGTAGGCTTACATATATCTTTTTATGTATTTATTATTATTATTATTATTATTATTATTATTATTATTATTATTATTATTATTATTATTTTACACAATCACCATCCTATATATCGCTATAATAAAACGCAGTTGAATGATTTCATGCACACCCCATTTATTTGTAGATGCGCCTACATTTTCTATTACGAACATGGTTCGATGAACAAGACATATCTAACTGAAAGCCGTTGTTAAACTGTAAGTGACATCATAGTATGTATCATAAATATTAAAGGCATACAATCACGGTTCATAGACCTAGATAATGACCAAACGAATTTCAGTCTGAGACTATTTACGTTTGATTTGTACACCCAAAAGTTGTTATT